>CAAKHG010042944.1:0-10913 GCA_901007715.1 Dactylopterus volitans | reverse complement strand
CTACAGCCCCAATAACAATCATTCAAACATGTCAACACCTCTCTCACACACATTCAATCACAATCCAACATAAAACTCCTCCTGAAGGGAGAACTGATTGCAGGGCTGTTGTATTATACTCTATGGTGGACACGCGGCGGTCGTAATCTTATGGCTGATGTGTTGTATTATACTCTATGGTGGACACGCGGTGGTCGTAATCTTATGGCTGATGTGTTGTATTATACTCTATGGTGGACACGCGCTGGTCGTAATCTTATGGCTGATGTGTTGTATTATACTCTATGGTGGACACGCGCTGGTCGTAATCTTATGGCTGATGTGTTGTATTATACTCTATGGTGGACACGCGGTGGTCGTAATCTTATGGCTGATGTGTTGTATTATACTCTATGGTGGACACGCGGTGGTCGTAATCTTATGGCTGATGTGTTGTATTATACTCTATGGTGGACACGCGGTGGTCGTAATCTTATGGCTGATGTGTTGTATTATACTCTATGGTGGACACGCGCTGGTCGTAATCTTATGGCTGATGTGTTGTATTATACTCTATGGTGGACACGCGGTGGTCGTAATCTTATGGCTGATGTGTTGTATTATACTCTATGGTGGACACGCGGTGGTCGTAATCTTATGGCTGATGTGTTGTATTATACTCTATGGTGGACACGCGGTGGTCGTAATCTTATGGCTGATGTGTTGTATTATACTCTATGGTGGACACGCGGCGGTCGTAATCTTATGGCTGATTGGTGCAATATTTGATAGTGTAAAACTTATGAACTCCCTGGAGACTCAGGTTCATATTAACATAACGTCACTGACCTCTGCTCGCATATTCAGTTCAATTTTATTCAGTCACCTCTGACCTTTGACCCCTCCCGGATATAATGAAGAAACCCTAAAAACAGGTGGAAAGGGCAACCGCGTCATTGATGATGGAGGAATGAACATTGAAAAAAAAAAATCAACATTCACCTCAAAAAAAAAAAAATCAACATTCACCTCTGCAGCTGCACATTTGCGCGTTAACCCGCCGCGTCCAGCAGGGGGCGGCAGCGGGACGCTCGCGCCTGCTGTTTAAGCTGACAGGAAGCAGCGAAGAAGAAAAGCGGAAGCTGCAGCGGCCGCAGGAGCAGCGGCAGCATCAGCGGGCGCCCTTCAGCCGCCGCGAGGCCGCGACGCGGTGAGTCGGGACGTCCGTGTAACCGCGGCGGGTGACGTCAGGCGGCCAGTCGTTGTTCATCGGTAATCGTTCACGCGCTCGTTCACTCGCTCACTCGCTCATTTTAGCCGTAAACGAGCGGCGGCGTCGCAACTCACGCCGCGGCGAGGAGAGCGCTGGGGCGTTCAGGTGCCGTCGGGTTTTCCAGCATCCCACCCGCACGCTGGAAGTTTCACAGAATTGCACAAATCCACCCTAACAGCACTAATACTTTATTTAGAACGATTAATCAAATACCTGAACAAAAGCACAAGCTGACCTCTGACCTTCGTCTTCTAGCTTGAAATTTGAAAAACATCAACACCAGACGCTACAGATTTTCCCACCATCCATCGTCTCGCAATCCCGATGGCACCTGAAGGCATCACCGTCCTCCCACAACCTTGTTGTGAGCTGTGAGACCCGGTGGCGCCGACCTTCTCCCGGCGTGCAGCTCACTGGCCGCCTCCCTCTTTCAGGACATGGCTGCTGGTTGTGTGCGGTGGGCGCTGTGCCACGCGGCGAGGAGAGCGTGGCCGGGCGGCGTCCCCGGCCTGCGGGCGCCGGCGTCCAGGCTCCCGGGGGGGTCCGGCCTCACGTCGGCTGCGTGCGGGCGGTCCCCGCTCTGCACGGCGGCAGGCGACGCCGCGGAGGCTCCGGCGCCGCAGAAGAAGACCAAGGCGGACCCGCGGGCGCGCCCCTCCATCAGCAGCGTCGGCCGCAAGATCCCCGACCGCCTCCTGCAGGTGACCGGCGAGGACGGCGAGAGCCTGGGCGTGATGCACCGCGCCGACGTGCTCAAGATCATGGACGAGCGGAACCTGAAGCTGGTGCTGCTCAGCGCCGGCGCCGACCCGCCGCTGTACCGGCTGATGAGCGGCCGGCAGGTCCACCAGGAGCAGATCAAGCTGCGGGAGCAGCAGAAGGCCAGGGCAGGTACGTTAAGCCCCGCCCCCCCCCAGATCTCCACGCTCGTAGCCGCGGGCCTGAAGGTGACGTTTGGCGCCTCCCAACAGCGCCGGTGCAGGTGAAGGAGCTCAGCCTGACCGCCGGCATCGCCGCCCACGACCTCCACACCAAGCTGAGGCAGGTGAAGAGCTGGCTGGAGAAGAGGCACCACGTGAGGGTCACGTTGCGGGCGGCGCGCGGGCAGGCCGGCGACCTGGTGAGCACGGCCAATCACGGCGCGGCGCACGGGCGGGCAGGCCAATCGGATCACTGCGCGTTTAGGCCGGGAAAATGATCTGACTGCTTTTGAGGCTCCTTATGGAGATAGTTTTTTAAACAGTGAGAACACGCAGGCGCCGGCAGGGTGGAATCATTTAAAGCAGGTGGAGGAACAACTTAATCGGCTTTATCGGTGGATTCAAAAGAGAAAATCTTTCAAACCACAGTTCACAGTCATGACTCATCTACCAGTGCGGTGGTTGGTGATGCGTTTGAGTCCTCAGAACTCTCTGGTTTAATCGGCGTCGCAGCCAAAATCCAGCACAGTTGAAGTCAATGGAGAAACCACGTTTCCAAACATGAAAGGCCGCCACACCGCTGCTGCGATGTCATCCAGGTTTCTGCAAGCACCGACATCCAGGTTAGCTCGGGGCCGCGTGCGCGGGACCATGAACGCAGCACCAGGCTGTTAGCGGCTACATTTAGGCTAAAAACGCGGCGATTTTGTGGAAAAAAAAACCCCCTTAAAACTCCTCCATGCTGCTGTGGCGTCGTCCGTGTGTCCGTGAGATTCATATTTGCCGTAAAGCGTTGTTATGGTAGCAGCCTTGAACGCACCATGCTAGGCACAAAAATGAGGCCCATGACGCCGTCTCCATATTCGACCGAGGTTTCCGGACGCTTGGACGCCGCAGCAGCAGCAGCACGGAGGCGTTTTATGGTTTTTATCTGTTTGTGTTATGTTTGCAGAAGTGGTCTCCATTGGCTTGAACTGTGTCGGGTTTGGCTGCAGCGCTGCTCAACTGTGAAGCTCCATTAGTTTTTTGGTTTTTTTTTGTGGACTCAAACGCATCTCAAACCTCCGTCGACGTGACGGCGATCAGCCGACGAGTGAATGATTTTAATTTGCGCGTTGCGGCACCGGTAAAAGGCGCCCATTCGCCTCCCTCCCCATCGGACCGACGGCGCCTCTGAAGCGCCGATATTTGGCGCTCAGGCCTGCGTAACCGCCGGTTCTCCCCGCAGGAGCTGAAGCTGGAGCAGATGCTGGAGCGGGCCGAGGCGCCGCTGGGCTTCGTCTCCAAGCCCAAAAGCGTCCGCGACGGCCAGGCGGCCGTTTGCGTGGTGCGGCCGCCGTCGGCCAAGGAGCTGGCCAAGAAGGAGAAACCTCAGCAGGACCGAGCGGCGCCGGCGCAGCGTGAAGCGCCCCCTGCTGGCGAGGCGGACCCCACGCAAGGGACCGTCCAGCAGTGAGCGGACGGGGATAAAAGTGGCCAGAAGAAGGTGTGTGTGTGTGTGGCTCTCATACTGAGGCCCTCCGCGACGCCTTCAGGGACACCTAAACCGCCTCTCTCCTCCATCCTGGTTTGAACTTCAGCAGATCCTCTTGGCCACGCCTACACGCCCCCATGATGCGTTGACTTGCTGCCACATGATTGGCTGATGGGATCAGAGGGCTGGGCGTGCGTCCCTAATAAAGTGGCCAGTCAGGCGTCCTCTCTCGGATGTTTGTCGTCGTGGTGACAACTAGCTCACCGAGTTCTCACACTGCACGATTAAAAGATTTTCTTTACTCGTCTGTAAAATGTTATTACCGTTCTGGACGCCTGTCAGTTGTCTGATTTTACATAAATGGTCTTATCTTATTTAAACTAGAGATTGAGACCATAAATGGAATAAATCAGGTTGGAAGTGGCTCGTTTCTCCATAAACGTCAACAGACCTGAGTTTTTCCTCCCTGGTGTCGCCATCAGAGAGAATGCAAGGTTACTGCACTTTTACATTAGCTCCACTTCTCAACAGTCTGAAGGCACCCATGTCCCTGAACGCACCACGGCAGAGCCGCTCTAAGACGCGGCTTCATTAAGATCAGAATGTCACAACGCTGAGGGAGGAAGAGGAAGAGGAGGCGGCAACACGGCGCATCTTTCTCTGCTTTATTTAAAATCCATCTTTTTATGTTTTTTTGTTTTGTTTTTTTGGTAAAAAATAAAAACAAATTTGGCGTACAGATACATTCACTTGTCACAGAAAAGTGAGTTTTCCTGACTGCTGTCGGACCCACATCACCACCACCACCACCACCATCGTCATCAGCACCCCCCACAGCAGACGCGGTCCTGGAACTTGTTTTTTTTTTTTTCTTTATCTTTTTTTAAAACTAGAACCATATTTTCTATACATAAAAAAACAAAAACTTGAGGAGTGAAAACTTAAAAGCAACTTAAGGCCAAAAAAACAAAAACAAATTTCTTCCCTCTGCGGTGTTAGAAAACGACAAGAACAAAAAGCAGCTTGCTAGCATGCAACGTTTGTCAATAAGCCTCGAGGACCTTGAAGGAGGAGAAGGGCTTGACGAAGTGGTAGTCGAGGTTACCGCAGTGAGGACACTGCTGGACGTTACTGTACTCGGAGAAGTACTGCATCCCCACGCGCACGTCCACCACCGGCTTCCCGCAGTGTTTGCAGTTGAGGCGGGCCTGAGGACACACACACACACACACACACACACGTCAGCGTGTTCACTAAACAAACTGATCTTAAAAACACTGGATTTAAAATTAAAAATAAAATAAACCCAAGGCATTATCACCACTGCCATAACTTTACAAATTTTAATTTAATTGTGCTAATTTTTTTTTTTCCAGACGTGCCGGATGCTTCGCCGCGGGGTAAATAAAAACAATTATAGATGAATAAATAATCGCGTATTTTGACAACAATTCACATTATGCACAGTTGAATAAATTTTCCACGTAATCTGATGGAGGAAAAAAAAAAATCTCCCAAGCGAGACGAGAATAATAACTGGAGTTTTTTCATTTCCTGCAGAAAACGTGCGTGGATGCCGACCGAGCACACGCGCAGGCGCTCGGAAAGAGGCGACGCTGACCGCCGCACTGACGTGTTTCCTTCTGTTTTGGCCCAAAAATGTCAAAATGGCGGCGAGTTATAAAAAGGCTCTTTTTGACTTTCGCAATAATCTTGGTCCCAGATTAAAAGGGAGCGAATGGGAGGTCCGGGGGCTCCTCTCGGCGCTCGGGGGGGTCCTGGTACTAAATCTGTAATCCGCTCGGTTTACACGGTTTTCTGAATCGGCGCAAATTTTCCTACATCTTTACCGAAAATGGTGCATGAAACTCAAAAATTGTGGCTGCAGCGGCGAGCGTTTTTTCAGAAAACGTAGTCTAGGCTTTAGGCTGTGTGTATCGCGTTAGCTCACGCAATACACACCCATCACAAACTCTGAAACCTTGAAAGTTAAACTGTGATATTTCAAACACTGAAAGACACGTCCATGACAAAAACGCAAGCTCAGTTGCTGAAGGTGTTGCTGGCATTTTAAAGTTTGAATGGAGTTTTCCGGTCAAACTATAGCGGAGGAGTTCACTGTCGAAGCCGGAGCGTATTTCAAAGGGTTTGGAGCGTCTCTCCATTCATTCCTATGGGATTTTATTTTCATGAGAAAAGCTTAATATTTCAAAAAGTAAAACATGCACAACAACAGTTGAACAAATGCGATCGAGTCCTCAGTAAGCTGCAAGCTTTGATGCTCGAGTTGTTTCTGTGGCACAAACGTCTCCGCGGTTATCCCGCGCCAAAAAAACAGGACAACAACAGCGTGAACGCCCTCTAGCATCCACACTGTGATGAGGTCAGACGCGCCCCCCCCCCCCGGCGACCTTTCCCAGCAGCTTCCCGCCGGCGCGGCGGCGTGTACCTGGCAGCACGGCGAGGCGGCCAGGATGTCGTAGGTGTACATGGTGCCCAGCTGGTGCCAGCTGCCGTCCCAGCGCGATTTGCACTTGATGCAGACGATCTTGTGGACGCCCTCCAGACAGTCCACGCAGATGGCGTACAGGTGCATTAGCCTGCCTGCTGGACACACACACACACACACACACACACACACACACACACACACACACACACACACACACACAGGAGCACACACACACACCACCAGAATACCATGAAATAACTCTAATTCAACACATTTTCTGATTCTTATTTTATTCATTTTCAAATTTTGTTATTTATATTTAATTTATTCATTTTTATTCTGCATTTTTATTTTTTAATTATTTTTTATTTCAATTTTTTTTATCTGATTATTTTTTATTTATTTGACATTTTCTATTTTAATAATTTGTTTTAATTTTTTACAATCTTTTTCATATTCATTGTATTTTTAAACATATTGTTCGTTTGTTCTTATTCTGTTTTTCGTTTCATTTGATTTTATGCATTTGCTTAGATTTTCTATTCATCATTTAAAAAATTTCTATTCGTTTTAACTATTTATTAATTCATTTACTGAACATTTTATTAATCTTTTTTGTTCCATATGAAGCTTGCGTCATTAAGGCACCGTGGTGCGTTCAGGAGCCGCTGCGACACTGTCAAATGTGGAAGACTAAAAAGGCAACAGAGATTAAAAATGAGAATAACCTATGTGAGGGTGTCCTGGCTGATAAAGGAGGGTTCGTATCGTCTACTTGGTCTCATGAGTTTGATCTTCTGACCGTCAGCTCTAGAGTTTCCCCTCATCGCTGACTTGCAGGAGCTTAACTCTCTCGACCTTCTTGCCCCGAAGGTCGAGAACGAACCGTGAACCTCAAATGAACCCGGCTATGTCCTCACTTCCTGTTGCACGTCGGCGTTCCTCGGTCGTGGGAGCAGTTTGCTCCGAGGTATTTGCGCCAGAGAGGAAGTCGAAAGGTGACGAAAGTCTAGACAGCAGCAGGGTGCGTTCATGGTGGCGCTTGTGGCAGGTGACTTCCACTCGTGACGGGGATCCGGAAACCATTTCAGCTTTTTTGGGATTATTTCCAGTTAAATTTAGTTCATAAAATTTCGGTTTGGATTGAAATAGAACTTTTCATGTGACGGACAGATTTTCTGACAGTAAAATCGCAGGGCAAACTTCTCCCACCTTCCTCCACCTCAGGCCAAGACTGAGAAACATGCTACTTTTTATCATGTTTTCACTCCTGTGAGCCATTTTAGAATCCACATAGCCGGAACTATAACGTCAAATAAATAAATAAGGACTAGATGTGATGACTAATGTTGGTGTGAGATGATCCGGGGGTGACGCAGCTACCTTGCAGGTGGCAGGGAACGTCGTACTCGATCTCGTCGTGGCGCGACGGGCTGAGGAACAGCGTCCCGTCCACCAGGGGGAACTGCTCAAACACCGGCAGCGCCCGGTGACACAGCGCGCAGTTGACCACGTTCCTCTGGCTCGCGCTGAGCGCCGACAGGATGAACCTGCGCAACCATGGAACCCAGCAAGGTCACCCTCTCGGGTTATAGCACAACGGTAAGATGCAAATGTCAGCCGGCGACGTTGGCCTGACTGAGTTATCAGCCGGGCCGATAATTGCAGCGCCCGCGATGCTTTATATCGACACATTTCTTCAGTTTTTCCCATCCATAATTACAAAAAGCCAAATACCAGCTGAAAATATCAATCGACTGATTTATCGGCCCAGACGATATTTCTACACTAAGGGCAACCAGCTAGAAGGATGTTTTCGTCCACATCCATATCAGTCGATGTTCCGGTGATTTAAAATGGTCGAAATGCCGCGACGGAGATTTGAATATTCTGGTGAATATTCTGGCCGCGTTTCCTCAGATGGCGACAAATTAAAAGCTGCGTCTCGAAAAAGAGCGGCTTCAAAATAAAAGCCTTCCTCTGCGCGCTGGGGGCGGAGAAAGCTCAATATTTGAGGTTATTATTCTTACTGTGAATTCAGTTTGGATATAATTCACAAACTGTGTGTGTGTGTGTGTTCATGAATCGGAATGGGTGTCTTCACCCCGAGGGTAGGGGTGTGTGTGTGTGTGTGCGTGTGTGTGTGTGTGTGCGTGCGTGCGTGTGTGCGTTCTCGCCAAACACGCAAGCGCGTCGTTACAAATTTTGCAAACCGAGTCCAGAATCTGCAGCGATGAAGCTTGACAGCAGCGAGTGACCTCGAGAGAGCCACGTTACCCATAATCCTCTCCGGCTGGCCGCGCCGAGACCAACGGGGGGAATTTTTAACGGCGAATTTGGGAGGAAACGCGCAGCCGTGACACAAGACGGCGGAATAACGAGGTTCCTCCGCGTCGCCGAGCGTGGCGGCGCGAGCGTGGCGTGGCGGCGTGCCGACGTGGGTTACCTGCGCAGCTCTTCTCCCTGACCTGCCTGGGCGTCGTCCTCCATGCGGACGTGGTAGGTGTTGAGCTTGTGCCGCGGGACGTGGGTGAGGAGCTCCGAGAGGTCCAGCCTCCTCAGGAACTGCACCGGGTGGGCGTGGGCGCCGTCGGCGCCGCCGCCGGACGCCAGCCGGTGGTGTAGCGGCAGGGCGAAGGAGAGCGGCAGCGGGAGGACAGATCCGGGGTCCAGGTGGGGGGCGCCGCCCCCGCCGGCTCCGCCGCCGCAGGCGCCGCCCCGGCTCAGCGCCCCGCCCACCAGGAGGTGCTTCCTCTGCGTGTCCATGTGCACGGCCGATTTGAGGAACTCTCCCAGCTGACGGGAGCTGCGGAAGCCTGCCGCGCCGCCTCCGGACGCCAGGACGGCGGAGGGGGAGAAGGAGAAGCCGGTGGGCGGGGACTGTCCCGGCGAGTCGCATGGAGACTTCTGCGGGGGCCCCTGAGGGAAGCCGCCGCCTCCTCCCGCCGCCGCCGCCGCTCCTCTCTCGGTAGAGTTCTGGCGGTCCACTGATTGTCTCCGAGGTAGCTCCTGACTCGAGGCGCGGTGGGCCAGCTTCCCTCCTCCCATGGGTTTGCTCTTCTTGGGTTCCTCAAAAAACCCGTCGGCGGACGCCGCGGCGGCACCTCCGCTGGCCGCCGCCCTCCCCGCGCTCCTCTCCGATGGCTTCTTCTTCCTCTCGTCCTGCATGCGCTTCACCTGGTACCAGTCGGTGTCCTTCTTCAGGTGGCCCTGGCCGCAGCGGCAGGAGCAGAACCGGAAGGCCAGGTCGTAGCCCTTCTTGGTCCACATGTTCTGCCGGCACTGCTTCTCGTTCCAGGAGCGCGCTCGGCCGATGCAGTTGAACTGCACCAGGATGGAGCTCTCCCACTCGTAGAAGCACTGCAGGTGCATCCAGTTGCCGTGGGGACAGAGCTCGTTGTTGCACAGCACCCGCTGGTAGTCGTCCTTCTCCAGGTCGATGGCGCGGCCCAAACTGCAGCCCAGCGGCGTCGCGCACTGGACCTCTGCAGCGGGGGCGGGGACACGAGGGAAGACCAGAGGGTTATGGTTCATGTCCATAAACAGCCAGAAATATGGTATTAAAAGACCCGTCAGACATTCATAGAGGCCAAAATGACCCAGAACGGCAAACACACACATCAGCCATAAGATTACGACCGCCGCGTGTCCACCATAGAGTATAATACAACACATCAGCCATAAGATTACGACCACCGCGTGTCCACCATAGAGTATAATACAACACATCAGCCATAAGATTACGACCGCCGCGTGTCCACCATAGAGTATAATACAACAGCCCTGCAATCAGTTCTCCCTTCAGGAGGAGTTTTATGTTGGATTGTGATTGAATGTGTGTGAGAGAGGTGTTGACATGTTTGAATGATTGTTGTTGGGACTGTAGTTTGTGACGCTGTTGTTGGACTGTACTGGGTCACACTGGGAGGGGTCCCTAACTATATTAGGGACGCAGGCCCTCAGGGTCCTCTGGAGGAGCTGCCACGAGTATTTTGGTCATCAGCGTGGCCAAAATGGTGCATTCATCTCTATGGCAAACACGCAGTGGTCGTAATGTTCTGGCTCATCGTGTATTTAAGAAGCTGCAACCTGATGACCAAAAACTATAAAATCTGCAGATTAACTGATGTATCAATATCAATTAAAGCTTGAACATAATGATCGAAATTGCAATTTCCCACAAATATTCCGAGTGGCGTCATCATAAGTCCTGACGTTTCCAGGAGGAGCTGCTGCTTCTTCTTCTTCGCTGCCTCGAGGATTTACTGAATGAAACCCGCGAGGCTTTTAATCTGCCAGCCGCCGCTCACACACGTGTGTGTGTGTGTGTTTCCTGTTTCCGTTTCCGCCGTACTTCTTCTTTTCGTTCTCCGTCCCTCTTAAGTCAGCAGCTGCTACGCTTACAAACACCTTCCAGCCGCCGATTTTGGTGGGAATAAAAAAAAAAAAGCCTCCATGAACGAAGACGTTTCCCACGTTGACTCGTAACAACTCGTATCAGGGATCCGTGGGGCCAACGCGTGCCTGGCTGGGGGGCTGCAGCCGCCCAACCACGCGCTTATTAATTTCCCCATTAATAAGAAGCAGCTGCTGGGCCTTTTCTGCTGACTCATGGTTCCACTCAGCTTCATTGCGGAGCCGCAGATGTTGGTGACAAATGTCGGGCCGGCTGTTCTGCCACGCGATCATCGGGTCCATCGTCTGAAGCTCGTCGACGCGTGTGGTTTTCTCGAGGTCTGACCGTGGGCGCGGTTCAGCTAGCGCCGCTCACACATGCAAAGATGGCGACACATACGCGAGACGAGAGCGGCGGCC
>CAAKHG010042942.1:0-17368 GCA_901007715.1 Dactylopterus volitans | reverse complement strand
CCCCTCCCCTCACCCCTCCTCCCCCGCGCGCGCACACACACACACACACACACACACACACACACACACACACACACACACACACACACACACACACACACACACACACACACACACACACACACATTTCTGGTTGGAGCATACCTAGTACATTACATGTTGGCGCACCAGATGAGCATTAGTAAACACACTCACTGACTCACACGAGCTCCGGTATATGCGGGATAATGTTTGCTGCTCTCTTAGTTAAGAGCACAGACTTTAACTCCCAGTTACACCAGTCTACCCAGAATACCCAGGATTATGTTCCTCACTTGCGTGACAAAAACACGCCCGCTTTCCACTAATGCTTTCCCTCCCCCCTCCTCAGCACACACACACACACACACACTGTTCTTTCACCTCCACGCTCCCCCGTTTGACCATTCCCTTCCCCCACGTCATTACATAACTTTGCGCTCCTGGAGTGACGCAACGACCCGACGACAAACCATATTGACTTTTGGCAGCTCCGAGTATTTTCTTGTTTGTGTGCCTCTATTTCACCGGCTGCGTGCTGTGTCGTCAGGTTTGAGTAATATCCCCTCATCTTTCCGTGCACCCGGATTTGGCTGCCTGTGAACAGTCGTGTCAACTTCACGAGAATGATAACGTTTTTTACAATGAGCTATTTTTATCAAGAGTTGTTTTGGAATATCTCGTGCTGGAAGCGAATGTTTTTCCCAAACCCTTCTGCTGGCATCCAGTCAATGACCAAAGCCTGCAGATTTTTCTTTTCTTTTTTTTCTTTTCTTCTCCCAGATACAGCCAATACGTGTTCCAAACCTTCCAGAAAACATTTGTCCATGTAAACAGTTTGAGCAAGTGTGAGCTGCTTCCCCCCCCGGGCCCTCACAAACAAAAGCCGCCTGTGTGCCGCTGTCGCCACCTGCCTCTCGGAAATGCATCTCGCTTCTTTGCAATTAGGCAACAGACCAAACCGAGGCGACTGCCGCTGCCGCAGACGACGGCGACGACATGCAGAAGTGCCAGAGGGGTCACGTGTTGTCGAATAAAATCAATGCGGCCTCAGGCAGCAGCTTGTCTTCTCTGCCGGGTATTGATATCAGTCCTCTCTGACGTGGGTGGACGCTTGCGTAAGAATGCAGGTGGACGGCCATCCGTGCGCATTTTGAGCCGGTGTGTGTTCTGCGAGGGTGCTGGATCGGTCACCCTGTCTGACCTCACGGCGACTCTGCTTTCTTGATACTCAGGCTACAAGCCGCCGCCCCCACACCCCTCACGCTCACGCACGTGCCGTCAGAATAGATACTGGTGGCCCATCCCCCCGCCACCAAGCGCCCCGCTCGTAGAAAACGCTGTGTCGGATTGGAAAAGACTGAGCTACTTTGCGCGAGGTCACCCAGCAGCTGGTGGCACGGCGCTGTGGTTGGTGCTGTTAGTGTTGGCGTGCAGCGTGAAGCTTGTTGAACATTTGCTGTTATTGCTGGGCGGGAAGACGTCGCTCGCACTTGGTCCTGATTTTGTTTTTTTGTTGATTCAACATTGATTCTGTTTGTGTGGTTGACTCTCGACGGTGTTTTGATGTTGGTTAGGTTTAATCAGTAGATCAGGTGACTAAACTAATAGATGATAGAGAATCTATAGATGCTCTTGTCTCGTTTTAGTTTAGTTACCGTTACTGAAGGTAACACGAGGCTAAGATGCTGCTATTTTCACCCTCTCCTGAGGTCTTTTATTTTTGCTCATTAAACATAACGGCCAGAGCGTTCAGACTAAAACCGGCATTATTTCCAAATGTCTCCGTTTAAGATTCACTAAAGCACCAGAGTAGTGCGGACGCCAGGCACAAAGCTGGCAAAGGTTATGGTTTTGTTTTTTTTTCTATTTGATTACCAAATGAAGTCCTGCGGACGCGCTCCTTCATGTCACATTGCCAGATGAGTCTGTGAAGTTGATGGGGGTCCTGAGTGTTGAGCTTTCACACATGTCTGTTTCAGGTTTCAGACTAATTTGCCTCATCCCCACATGTCATGTTTCCGGGGCTAGAGATCAGTGCTCGTGCCGTGATGGATATTTTGGGTGTAAAAGGGGTGTTTGATGAACTTTTAGTTACAGTAACAACAGAAATTGACTGCAGAGCTACAGTGCAAGAAGAAGCCGCCCTGCTGAACTCCTGCTTTGGAATGAGCCCATCAGCTTTAAGCACTTAACCACCGTACGGGCTGACCCCTTTCCGTTTTGCAGAAAATGTAATCGTGTCAAAGAATCGACAGAAGAGCGCGCGTTTCCTGAAATGCCTCAAGAATGTTTTAGCTGTCATTTATTTGCTGCTTACCCGAGCTTCATCCCAGCGTGGCGCCGAAACAAGTTCCGCCACGTTTCCGTTGCAGAGTTCGGTGTCATCAGACTCGAGTAGCGTTTTCATAACATGAAGAGGCTCAGTCAGGAAAAGCTCGGTTCTTTATTAATAACATGTGGTGGCGTTGCGCACCTCCAGACCGAGAGACGTGTCCGTGCCCTCGGGATAGATGACCTCTCTGACTGATTCTGTCTCTTTTCTTCCAGGAAACGCCCAACTCTGTTTTCCTGGTCATGGAAGTAAGTACGCAAACATGTGGATATTTTTGGTCAGAAGACCCCCACCCCTATTCGTTTTACACCGTGTCCTCATTTTCTCACTTAGCCTGCTGACAGACTGACGCGCAGCTTCCCCCCTCTGGCTGCAGGGTTAGAAAACAAGCCATGAACGCACCTCAGGTTGCTCGCTGTCAGTCACGGTCTTGCTTTCTAGGAGGCGAGATTCCGTGAAAGCCTTTGCTTTCCAGTCCTCTCGCCGATGTTATTTATAAGCACTCTTTATTGCATTCTTGGGTTTGCTTTCGCCGTCGGACTCGCTCACGTTAATTAAAGGATCCATACAGTCACACTTGCCATTAATTTAGATGCTCTGAGGCGACTAGTGCAGTACAACACAACAGTCTTGCAATCAATCCTCACGAGATTCTGATGTTTTTGTTGAATGTGTGTTGAATCATTTAGATGGTCATCGGGAGGCTGTAATTGCTAAACTCGACTGGGTTGTACTCCTATTGTTTTGTCCATGTCATTTATATGATTTACAGAGTCAGACTCAGCTGTTTTGTCCAAGTCATTTATATAATTTACGGTCAGATTCAGCTGTTTTGTCCAAGTCATTTATATAATTTACAGAGTCAGACTCAGTAAAAGCGGGGCACAATAGTTCTGACAAAGGTGGATTCATTGCTCAGCGGGCGGATAATACAGGTGCCTCGTGTGGCTGTTTTCAGAGATGAAACGGTTTAGACGGTTTAGACAGTTGGCCGTTCAGATGAAAGACTTTTCTTTTTTTTCTCTCGTCATATTTCCAGCCCTCAAATGTTTTTAAGAGTATTGTACCGGTCATGCTCAAGCTGCAGTCTGAATCATGCACGTCAGTCCAGCTGAAACCGTATTGATGTGTCACCGGTTGCTTTGCAAGAGCAAGCATGTCTTGTGCAAACAAAGGTGGGAAGACGAACCGAGTGAAAAGAAAAGCGAATGTTCTCCCTGGAGGGGAAACTCAACTCATTTGTGGGAGCATCGAGTGCTTGAAGTAAAATGTTTGTCTTAGTACGTTTTGCACAGCGTTCCGCCAACGTATGAACACAAGTCACACGAGGGCTTTTCCATTGGCTCCTGCTGAGGCAAACCATGCTGCCCTGATTTGCATTTCCCTTACCGGCTTAGATGTGCGGAATTGTGTCCAAGACGGACCCCCAAGCGGCGATGTCTCGCAACGGCGCGTCGAAGCTCAAATCCTCCGTCATGTTTCTTCGACCAGGCCAGTTGGCACGTTGGATTTGTTAACGAGGGGTTTTGTTTTGTAAACAAGCGGAGGTGTGTTTTCTGTTTTGCGTTGCGGGTTGAGCTGTACCGGCATACGCGTGAGAAAAAAAAAACAAAAAAAAACCCGCCAGTGGCGTAAACTCGGCATTAGGTGCGACAGAAGGGGACAGCCAACACCAAAGGGCAACTGCAGGGTCATTGCCAGAATGTCGTCCACTGCTTGACTTGAACATGAATTTAAAGGCAGCCTTCATATCGTCTTCTCTCTCCTCCCGCAGTACTGTAATGGGGGTGATCTGGCCGACTATCTGCAAGGTAAGCGTCACTCGAATCCATCTGACCACACACACACACACACACACACACACGATTGTTGTTCATCAAAATAAAGTCGCTAATGCCGCCGGGGAGGAGAAGCCGTGTGATTGTGGCTGGTATGAGTGGAGGCGTGCGAATGAAACCGCGTGATTGTTATTATGGATGCGTTATGGAGAGTTTTGAGGAATCATGTGTGCCTGTATTATGTTTGCGTATGTAACAGTGTTTTGACTGCATGTGTGTGTGTGTGCGTGCGTGTGAATCACTGCAGCCCTGTACAAACGGTTCCTTCTTTCGAGCTGTTTATGCCACTGTGATGTGAAGTCAGCGTCTCTGGCTGCGGCGCTGTCAGCTTAAGATGAAATGGTGCACGATAGCGAGGGAAGTGCGTGACGTTTCTGTTTCACATAGTAACACAACCATCAATCACCCAGCACGCCACACGGGGCCAGCCACGAGGATCGGTATCATGGCAGAGCAAAGCGTATTTAATTGCGTTTGGGTGTTGCGGTGTGTCTGAAAGATGCGCGCGCACACACTCGCTGGAGAAACATTCCGCTGAATATGTAATTAACAATGAGAGTGCGTGAATATCACACGGCTCACATCAGCTCACGGGTGTAACCGTCATTATGATGTCAGTGACATGAGGGAGGGGGCGGGGGGTGCAGAATGTGTCTCTTTGGCATCCAGAAAACCAGAATGTCGGGTTTTAGGTGTGTTGATGCGCTGCAGACGACACACAGTGTTATTAAATTTATGTCACTCGAAATCCTCTGTCCCTTGTAAGTCCTTTATTACACAAGTCCATCGGGACATAAGTACATCCTGTTTACAGATTATTTCTATTTTTTTGGAGAAAAAAAATGCAACACGTCACCGCCACTGACTTACTTACTAATCACACGCAGGTTTCTGTGTATACTTTCATTGAATTCAGGTTGGTCTTCTAGAATCTCATGTCCCTGAGTGATTTCCAATCTGTTACATAACCATAGGAGTCTATACCACCATGAAATCCGAGTGTGTCACTGGAGCGTCTCCATTATCGCTGTACTTTTGCGCCGTGCGACTGCCCCACGTGTCCACATTTACGGTCCACAGATTGGGTCAGAGTCAGACCCTCAGCGGCGACGCTCTCAGCCCGGATAACTATGAATGTGAAATGAGACCATTGGGTCGTCCCGGAGGTCAAGGCCGTAGATAAGGGTACTTGAGGGTGTCACATGATCTGGAGGCCCAACTATAGCCGGTAGGCTGCCAGCGCGGAGATGCCATAAATCAGGACCGTCTTTCACTTTTGCTGACACACCAGTAATCTTCCTCTAGATAAGTGAATTATTCCACATCTTGCACAGCTTTTCCATCTGAGAGGTTGTTTTACTGTTGCGAGCAGGGAGAAATTAACCCCACCAAAGCCTAGATTAATGTTGGTAAGCTGTTGCTTCGATCTATGCTTTCCCTGTAATCACAGTGGCTGGAGAGCGAGCGAGAGAGAGAGAGAGAGAGAGAGAATCCTCTTAGTCTTTCATCAGATTAGACTTTTCACTACCAGCCGGGAATAGGACCTTTATGCCTCAATTTATACTATTTACCACAGGATTATGACCATAATATGCTAATCTTTAGCTTTAATTCAGCGTGGCTGATTGGCACTTTTTGTGTGGATGTTCCGTGTCCCAGATCGGAATTAGACGTGACGTAACAGCAGCTGCAGCGTGCACCGGGTTTTGCTGCATGCTGTTATTGTGCTGAGTGCCGCGGCTGCATCGACGTGTGTGTGTGTGACGAGACGGCAACAAGAGGCGGCTCCCGAGAAAGTTCAGGAGAACACGAGAACCCTTGTGAGTGAAATCCTGTGTCATGTTTTTTTTTTTTTTCCTCTCCATCTTTTCGTCAGCCAAAGGGACCTTGCGAGAAGACACGCTGAGGGTTTTCCTTCAGCAGATAGCTGCCGCCATGCGCATCCTCAACAGCAAAGGAATCATCCACCGCGACCTGAAGCCCCAGAACATCCTGCTGTCATATGTGGGTCGCAAGAAGTCCAACATCAGCGGCATCCGCATCAAAATAGGTAACAGAATCCGAAAATCCAGAAGTCGTGCAAGTGCCACAGAGGTTACCCTGCCAACGTTTCTGCATATTTTAAACTAAACCTTTTTTTTTAACAAATGTTTTGTACCCTCTAATTCAACATGATAGATTTGATCTTCAACCTTGTGCGATGGGTGTCACTTTAATCCCTTTGCTCAAAAGCAGAGTGACAGCAAAGAGCCTGCTGTGCATGTAGGAGACTTTAATCAGTTTATCTCGCTTGGCCGTCAAATAGCCAGTCTTTACTTTTGACGTCTTCCTCCCTCAGGCCCCAGAGATCATCACCACGCAGCCCGGAAACACGTGCGTGCATGCAAATGTCCCGCTTTTGCATCAGTTCCCGACCTCGTCTTTGATAAATTTCTCACCGCGATTTCATCCATTTCCCCGCGTTTCGAGAGTGAGACTGTCGAATGCCTGTCCTCATGTTGCCGGCGTCTCCCAGGTGTCCAACAATAGTGGTGTGTGTATCGGTGGTGATAATAACACACGTGCACTGTTTGTGTCCTGCCTGCATCCTGTAGCGGACTTTGGCTTCGCACGGTACCTCCAGAGCAACATGATGGCAGCAACACTATGCGGGTCGCCGATGTACATGGTCAGTGAGTTTGTTCTGAGGGTTTTTTTTTTGTTTTGTTTTTTTTTTTTTGCTGAAGTTGCATGTGAGGTCAGACATTTTCCAAGCAGCCTGTCAGCATCAGTTGATCTTTACTTGTGACCTCTCCTCCCTCAGGCCCCAGAGGTCATCATGTCCCAGAACTATGACGCCAAGGCCGACCTGTGGAGCATAGGGACGGTCATCTACCAGTGTCTGGTTGGCAAGCCGCCTTTTCAGGTAAATAATGAGCACGACAAACTGGCAACAGCTGTGTTTTTTGGGTGTGTGTCTTCTAACTTGTGTGTCAATGTTTTCAGGCCAACAGTCCCCAAGACCTGAGGATGTTCTACGAGAAGAACAAAAACCTACAACCCATGTAAGTCACAGGAAAAAAAGAGGGCCGCCGCTGTGGAGGAACCTGACGTTTGAGGGGATGTACCTCATGTGTGTCGTCATGTTCTTGTTGCCCAGTATCCCAAGAGAGACGTCTCCGCATCTCAGCGACCTTTTGCTGGGCCTGCTGCAGAGGAATCAGAAAGACCGGATGGACTTTGGTGAGTCGTGGCTCAACACCTTCTTGCAGCCCTAAAACGGTGAAAGTGTCGTTCAAGTGTAGCGTTACACACTTAGAGGACCGCGTATGCTCGTGAGAAGCCCTCTGACCCGCCCCACCCCTCTGACGCTTCCGTCCACAGACTCATTCTTCAGCCATCCGTTCCTGGAGCCGACATCCACCATTAAAAAATGTGAGATCACATTACCACGCACGCACCTTCTGTCCTCTACTTTTTTTGCTACATCCTACTTGAGAACCACCATTGACTGACTGTGTGTGTGCTTATTTTCCTCAGCGTGTCCGGTGCCGGTCCCCAGCGCCTCCAACGCAGTGACCGACAGTTCCTGCGGCAGCTCGCCATGCATCCGCTACAACTCCCCTCCCGTCAGTTTGATATGACTTTACCAATCCTCTTACGCCACGAATGCGTTGATGCCTTGACCACTGTAGTGAGATATAAACAATGCTCCTCCGTTCTGCTCCTGAAGTGCCTGCTTTCCTCATGAGCAACCTCTTCAGAATATGAAGAATTCACTTTCAAAAAGCTGAATCAATAGGATCAAAACCTCTCTTTGCAAAATCATTAGCTTTTATAAGTTAAGACGGCAGGGATGCGCTTCCTTCAGGTTCAACAGCCTCCCAGCAAACATTTCCTCTGCCAG
The DNA here is from genome assembly GCA_901007715.1 of Dactylopterus volitans. NCBI lineage: Eukaryota > Metazoa > Chordata > Actinopteri > Syngnathiformes > Dactylopteridae > Dactylopterus > Dactylopterus volitans. The sequence continues at coordinate 9,291 of CAAKHG010042942.1, read as the reverse complement.
TGCCGAGACCCGCGCCTCCAGTAGACCATCAGGAGGTGAATTTACTTTGAGCATTTGCTGAGATGTGAACATAATCTTTGGAGATTTTTTTTTGATTTCAGAGAAAACATGTGAGCGGTGTAACTGAATAAACGCTATTTGATTAGCAGGGATATAGGTTTGTAACATGAGTGGGTTTGGACGGCAGATGGACGCGTCAGCCCCGGACGTTGATTGGGAAATGTTTGCTGGGTTCTGTTACTACTGCAAACATACATTCTGCTACGAGGTCCAGTGCTATTTATATCAATGTCTCTGCACGGTGACATTTTATCTCACAGCAGAAGCAGCAGCAGGAGGAGTGCGGGGCGAGTTAATTTTCCCTGGATGATGCTGCTCTCTGTAATGTGATTGCAGTAATCTGACAGCCAGCTTTGCCCTGCTTGAAGCCTCAAGTTCATCAATCAGATGCCATGCTGCAACTTTTTCTTCTTTTTCTTCTTCTCCCCTCCTGTCTCGATCTGCGAACGCAGTCCCTCCCGGATATGCAGACTCTCGCAGAAGACGGCCTGTCGTCTCCGCCGCTTGGTCCGCCCAACTTCCTGCAGCTGTCCAAGGAATCCGCAGGAAGCACCAGCAGCAAGAACTCCTCCTGTGACACTGATGACTTTGTCCTGGTGCCTCACATCTCTGCTGACAGCTGTAAGCGCTGCAATCAAAGATCAATGATTAAAAAAAAACTGTATTTGTATCTGTATTTTACATTTGTGCAGCACCCTTCACACACATGCAGCTCAAAATGCTGTACCTTAAATGGATTCCATCTAGCTATCGTTTCTCATGAAAATAAACTATTAAGTTTAAAAGAGATGAATGAAATACAAATAAAATGGAGCCCATTGATGGATAATTTGGTTAAAAAAGTGCATCAGATGCAACGCTGTAAAAGAATTTCATGCGCTAGCTAAAGGCTAAAGACAACATTTTAAGAATATATCCATGAGCTTGGAGTTCCAAGTAGGTGATGTGTTCCCCATCGGACTGACAAATCCTGCATCCCGATTTTTCCAACCCAACAGCAGTCGTCCACGGTGCTCTTGAGGCAAATAAGCGTGCTGGCGAGGCAGCTTGGTCCCAGCCTATTAAGGCCTTTTGTATACAAAGAGGAGGACCTTTTAAAACCAGCTCTGACAGTCCCAGTTCTGCTCCCAGTCCAGGAGCAGAGATGCTTGCCACCCCTTTGCCTGCACGTCCAAACCTGCCTTTGAGCGAGAGAGGGGGTCGCGTCCTCTGGTTCCGTTTTGCGCGTTCCGTCGTCGTTCTTCGACATACGATAATGACTTTACACCTGTTTTTCAATAGCAGTTAATGTTTGACTACCCTTAAGTACACAACGGATCGTACCTCGTAATCTACGTTCTTCTTATCGCCCCTCATCCTTATCGCCCCTCTAACCCAGTGTAATGGTAACCTAATAAGACTAATGTTGCCTGGTAGCAATTAACCTGTAACTTGTTTATCAGCAGACGGTGGCAGTACAAGTTGTCCAGCCGTGTTTTTTTTAGTCACAGCAAAGCCCGCACTCAGTGCAATACACAACCATTATGCCCGACCGTGTCACGTTGTGCACAATGATGTTCTCCGGTGACTAATCGTGTTCACTGTTATGGATCCAGAATCGCTTATTTTGATACCAGAGATGAGACCAATTGTAGCAACATTTGGTGATTCCTTGGTTTGAGCCTGTAATGAAAGTTATTAATAGCCAAAGGTTATGACAAATGGTAAGACAGCTGCAGGTGGAACCGCCATGCTGCTGCTGCTGCTGCTGCTGCTGCTGCTGCAGGATCTCATGATCATAACAAATGTCTAGTGACATTTAGCTCATCAGACATTTGCAGAGATTGCTCACGAGGCTCGGATCTCCAGACTGAGTCAACTCTAGGTCTGTGGGGGGCAGATCTCAAGTCAGTTCTTGAAATTAGAATGACAGATTTTCCATTAATTTTGTCTTGCCATGTTTTCTAACTGACCCCATTTTTAATTGTAATAAGATGACACATTAATATATGATGCTTTTCCTTATTCCCAATCCAGAATCAAATCCCAATTTCTCTCTCATAGGCAAACAAACCCAATGGTAGAATTAAACTAATTGCTTTTACTCAAGTTAAGCATAATTTTGTTATTCTTGGACTTTATTTATGTATAATTCTTCTTCACTACATTTTAGAAGCAAAACTCCTCTACGTTTATTTGTCATCAGTGTATGATGTGATGCACTACTGACTTTTACTACAGAATTTTTACTTTTACTCTAGTTAAGGTTTTGATTCTGTATTTAACTTCTTTTTTCCTCTCAAAAAAAAAAAAAAGATTGTAAACAGCAATCCACAAATAGTCACACTCGCACTTGACCTCTGATACATGCACACAAACATGTCTGAGCAGCAACTATAAACTGTTAAACCGTCAGCATTCCTTTCTCTTCACTCTTCCCCTTCAGATGACCAGCCAATGGGAGCGGGTCGCCGACCGTCCAGCGAGTTCCTCATGTGTGGAGGGTGAGTCATTGTTGTCGGCCAGAAAGTTTTAACAGCAGATGTTCTTTTGGGGTGTTTGTCATGGAGTTAATACGATGATTACAAACTGAAGGACTGTTCTGACCCTCAGAGCCTCTACCTGGAACTGAAAACATGATCCAACAACATGTTATCAGTTGGAATGATGTCATAGAACATACCAGGGCTGCGCCATGTGGACAACATGTCATATCTCTATACTTGTGCCAGATATCTTGATAGCGACATGATACACAATATGACTAAGTTCACATGCATTTGTTATTTTCAGTGTACGGCAGTTCGTTGTTGCTCAGCTGTGCTGCATGTCCCCGATTAATGCCGCACAAAACAAAACAAAACGCAAATAAGGTTTAAACCGGCAAATCCAGCATGATAGACAAAGAGGTCTTATTATTGAAGTCACTAGTGAAACTCCGGAATGAAATTCAAGTCTCTATTTAACTCTTAACCAAGGTTTAAAAAGTTAAATATTAAACAAGTGTGATTGCATAAAAAAAACATAAGAACCATTACAACAAGTTTAACAATATATTTTGTGTTATCTAAATGATTAATCTTTTATTGTTACAGTTTTTGAGAAAGGTCTAAATTCATGGTCTCGCTCACTGATGATGTGACCACTGACCAACAGCGTGAAGGCAGTGCAACATTACTGCAGGTTGCTACTGTGGTTGCTTTTGAGTCTCACTCCGTGTTAGCCTGCTAAAGAACGAGCTGTCCAGCTGTTGTGGTTTTTATTGTAGCAAGCAGAAGGAAATTTCCTATCTTTCACGAGGTTGCGTTCTGCGGTATTAATACTGCGCACACTCACATTGAGATAAGAATGCAGTGACAATATACTGTTCAGCTCCAGGACGTCCTGATGCTTTGCTGTCCAGCGCAGCTGTGATTGTTATCTGCGCAGTAAAATGAGATTGAGGGTGTTGTGCAAACATCTTTGATGATCCTCCGTGAGGGCTGCAGATTCCCTAACTAAGGAGCCTCGCTGATCTGACGTTTACAAGAGTCAGAGCAGAAAAACAGACTCGACTGTGCAACTGTGAGTCATTTCACACACAGCCTGGAGCTCACGTGCACTTGTTTGACATCAAGTCATCCATTCTTCATGTGTTTTTGTGTTGACCATGCTTCCCCTGGCCTCTGCCACCACAAAAACAACCTTCACCACGCCTCACACCAAGTATCACTCCTGTCGTCAGTGGATTCTTGTGTCCACCTCAAATTCTGCGCGATCACCGAGTTATGAATCAGACATTGAGCCACACAACAAGGTTTGCTGAGCTAAAAAAAGACACCTGATCCAAGGAGGGGTGCGGAATAAGAATAGCTTCACTGGCCTGCAGCAACAGACTGTGGCTGTTATTATGGTGCCTCAGCTGTGTGTTAAAAGATGAGGACCGCATCACGTGTACTTCACCCACATTCTCATGACATGGCAGCATTTACCGCGCTGTCCTACTTCACGAAACGTACCACACAATTGGACCTCATGACCAGCAGATATTTCTCTTCACGGTCAATACACAAATGGTTTACTGTCACCAAATCCCTTGAATAACTAAAAACCCAACAATTTGTTAGTCAGTGGCTTGGTTCCTTCTGCCTGTTCTCTCTCAGCTCTAAGCCCATTAATCCGAAAAAAAAAGACTAAATCTCAACCTTAAAAACAGGCCATGGTTTCTCCAGCGTTGCTGTGTGCTGTGAAGCAAACATAACTCTGCCCTCCCGATTCAAAAAAGTTCTCAAGGATGCCGCCTGTTCACCGCTTGGTTTCCGTCTCCGTCAGTTTCGGAACTCGTGTCATTCAGGTTGTTGCTTTTACAGCCTGACCTGCTTGCTTTGCTTTGTTTACATCAGGCAGGTCTGTATTTCAGGAGCAGGCGTTGGACATAGGACTTCCAAAATTAGGACATTTCCCCACCGATTAATAAATTTGTGACAACACGGGCGCTACCAATCACACCGGGCATTTTACAAGACAAAACTCAATGTGAACATATCGTCCAGCATATTCTTGTTGGTCGACTGTCCTCAGTCTCGTCACGTGAAAACCAGATAAGTGAAACCAGACTCGGCTGCTCCCAGACTCTCTCCATACCTGATTGTTGCGTCTGCTGGCACTGACATGATAATTTATGAATGATTTTTAACAGTTTAGAGGAGCTTGGTACTGGAACTTTCCTCCTAAAGGAAAAAAAAAGCCCTTTCTGAGCTTTGTCTGTGTGTGATGACCCTAACAAGGTCTCTGTGATGCCAATTAGCAGTAACCTAAAGCTGCTCGACCTCAGCTCCCCTGATGAACACAGGCGCGTCCTTGGCTTTCCGCCACCAGCAGTCATCTCGGTATCATCGATGCGGGGCAGCGGGCTATTCTTTGCATGTTGCTCTGAGCGATCGATTTCCTGCCGATGTGCTCACCGTTGCTGATAATGGTGCTCCAGGAAACATATGGCGCTATATGTGTCATACTGCACTCTTTGTAAGTTTAATCAAATGGTTGACGTCATCCTTGTCTTCACTTGTGAAGGGTATATTTGAAGATGGAAATTAAAAAGCATCCTGAAACACATGTGACTGAAAAACAATAAACGCTGACGTGAGGTTTTTTGTTTTTTTTTGCTGTGAAATATTAATAATCACGATAACAACCAATATGTATTGACAATCCAGGGGAAAATGAATCTTTAATTATTCATTTAATGTTTACACCCATTGAAGGTAACTAGGTTCAAATGTGCTAAATCATTTATTAATAAACCATTAGCCCCTACAGACACACACACACACACACACACACACACACACACACACACACTACCTGCTCCATCATTAAGAACTGTCACGATTGGCCTTGTCACCCAACACAGAGACCCCCGCAGTGGTGGCTCTTATGTTCCTGAGCATCTCAGTCGTGTGGTTATTTCCTGTCTTCCTCCTGCAGTCATGGCAACGCGTCTGGCACCTGATAGGTGTTTTCTTTTGTTTGTTTGGGTTTTTTTTTTTAAAGATTTTCGGGGGGGTTTTTGCGTCCATTTTCAAATCATCAAATCAAATTATAGCTGATTCCCTGTTCTTTTTACAAGTCAAAGTTTTTTCTACACTAAACTTGACTCTACAATTGTGCTGTATATTTCATTTAGGAGACGCTTTTATCCAAAGCGACGTACATCTGAAAGCTCAACAATACAAACAGGGATCTCGGTCTAGAATCCCCTCGACCTGCGACTGCTGACGTCTTTTGTACATGGCATGTATATAGTCTTTTGGGTGTTTCCTCCTTGACAATGAGGAGTTACCATTAAGTGGAATTAATCAACATTATCACATGGGTAAGAACAGATTTGGGGCGTCTCCATGTCTCACCAGTCCCACAGAGGATTTCTTTATTTTCATCTCACAAATGAGCCAAGTAAACCGTCGTGTCTAATCCTTAACATCGTCGATGTCTCAGTTATGCCATTAAATGTCTAGTTTGAGTGCTTTTCAAGTAAACATGCTTGCACAGAATGTTCCATGATGAATGTGTTCAGGCGTCGCACTCGATTAGTAGGGCGGCATCGATGCAGATTCGCTGTTAAGAGATAATATGGAGGACCGTCCACAAATGGAGTGGAGCTGGGCAGGGACGGGGTGGAGAGGCTGGTCTGAGAGGGGCCCTTTGTCTCTGCCTCATCCTCGAAGCGTTCGCGCTCCCTCCCCCTGCAGTCCTTTTAATGGCTCTCCACACAGCAATACGTCTTTGCTGCCCACATATCTTTGTTAACCATTGACACAGAAGGAACCGATTGTCTTCGTTACAGGAGGTGTCCCTTGACATTTAGTAACCTCGGGCTTACTGTCACAGGGTTCCTCAATCACAGCCTCGTTAATCCTCAGTACAAATAGACACAGCCATAGTTCTCCTACACAAGGACCACATCCGTTGTTGTTGTTGTTGTTTACAGCCAGCAGGCAGCGGCAGTGCTCTCCCCGTGCCTCGCCCACCGCTGAAAGTCAAAGAATAAGGTTAATAGAACGAAAACTGTCCTCCGGCGGATGTAGAGAGCCGTCGGTTCACTCAAGCTTCAACCTGCATTTTGGGTTACAGGCCCGCGAACTGACCGCAACCAGCAAAGAGCCAAGCCGGCTGAGTTCACACTCGAACCATGGAAGCAGGCTTTTGTCCCGAATAAGACTGGGTCAGCGCCCAGGCATGTTCCAGGCAAACCAAATTGCCTAAGATGTTTGATGCTCTGAGAGGATATCTGTGCAAGCTTTTTTTCAAAATGTTCCACACCGTGTAGTAACGATGATATGATGCCGTTGTAGCACAAGCGAGTATTAGTTTCTGGCTCGGATATTTCCTCATACCGAATGAAACTGATAGTTTTAGAGAAATCCAGCGCTGTTTTCTTGTCAGGTTTGTGGCACGGTTGATGCTTAGTCGGTAAATGCAACTGTGCTGCTGCTGACATATCGAATACGCTGCCTCTGAGCCGACACCTGGAACAAAATGTTGGGATGTCTAGCTTTGGTTGAAACGCAACAGTCAGAGGCAACTAGTCTCTTTTTTTTGGAGCGTTCCATACTCACTTGGTGCCACCATGTCACCTTCTCTTCAGCTTGACAGCGTCTTCTGTAGGCATCACGCACGTTACATAGCACTACTGATTCATTTTCATTTCTCAAAATTCAAGATAATGTGGGCTTTCACTGATTTTTGCGGCGCTCTTCTGATTTCTTTTGCGCATGTAGTAGGCCAGTTAGACCTGGTAAATGGGCCAGTTCTGGCCCTAAGGCCGAATTTTGCCTGTTAGTGGTTAGAATCATGAGTTGTAGCCCCAGCGTCACTTTTCTCTGCTCTTGAAAAAGCAGCTGCTCACTGACCCACAAAGTCATTCTCGCTGTCTTCTTAACAAGATGACAGTATCAACTTTCCTGCCCGTTTTAAGTCCATGGTTGGGATCAATAAAGCTTTTAGCAACCTGCAGGTAAATAGAAAGCCCTCGTGATGAATTACTTTCTCAAATATCTCCCCTATCTGTGTTCAGCGGTGAAGAAAGATGGTTCACATTCGGCATCATAAATTCCACAGAGAAGCTGCTTTCTGTTCTTTTGTCCAAACGGTTCCTTGCCTCACGTGTCCTCCTCCTCCTCCCCTCTCCCTGCAGATCCTCCCAGCCTTCACGTCATTACATAATACTGGTTTCTGACTGGTGGCGCTCTAACAGCCATTTCCTCCACTCCTCCCGTTTTTTTTTTTGTTTTTCTATATGTAAGCAGAGGCCCATCTGGGTGACTCCGTCATGACTTTATGTCTTAGAACATTGTGTCCACTGGAATAACAAAGGAATGCAAATGAGCTGTGGCTCTTTGCACTTCCCTTCCTGTGTCTGTCTGAGCACAGAGGACCGGCCAGGCACGTGCCATTGGCCTGCCCCATTTCTAGCTCCACCCCCCCCCCACTAGAATGAGCTGCTAGCTGATTGGTCCTGCTGTTGTGTTTACATGGAAATCTCTCCTCCCTTTTTTCTCTCTGCCCTCATGAGGCAAAACTTGAGCTCCTCAACCTGCCTCAACGGTGAAGTAAACAAAGAAGTTGAGGCTGAAGAGAGAGCGAAGTTCCTGCATGCACGTCGTCTCTGACTCTCTCATAAATACACAAGAAGATTGTGAAGATTTAACTTGGATCTTCCTGAAGATCTCCTGCACGTACAGAAGCGACAGCAGCCTCGAGCGTGCCGGCTAACCGCGCTCCCCTCTCGCTGCTATTTCCCACCAGACAGCTGCAACCCACCCCGGGACAGACCCCCATGGTCTCCCCGCGGACCGAGACGACACCCATCCCTGTTCCCACCCAGGTCCGCAACTACCAACGGATCAAGCAGAACCTCTCCAGCAGTCCGACCACCACGCTCTACAGCTCCCCCAGGTATGAGCCGGCGCCGCCGAGGGTTAAAGCAGCCGCGGCGTACCTCTACATCATTCACGCCGTTTGCAGTGATTGGCCATGACAAACGAAGGGGCACCCGTTTTTCGAGATTAACTTGCGAGTGAGGTCTTGATCTCCGTTAGGCAATGCAAACTCCAGCTGTTATTTCATCAGCTGTTAAGTTGCACTGTAATTACATCAGATAAGTGGCTGTTTGAGGTCGTAGCCACCAAACCTGTTGCTAGGAGAGCCGGGTTTTTTTTTTATAAAGACTAAGCAAATGGGAGAGCAGAAGAAGAGCAAAGGGTGGCGCCTTGTTTTAACAGAAGTTTAGTTGATTCCTCTTTATTGGCTGTTGTCTGAAAAGGAGAACACACGAGAGAGAAGCGTTGCCTCAGCCCGCTGTGTTGCGAATGTGTTTGTTCTTTGCACGTTTCCTGGCTTTGCCATTAACTTCCTGAGGGCGGCAGTAGCATCTCTGAAGATTATTATTATGAGTTTATTGTTCTTTTCTATCTCTTCAGTCTGTCAAGAATGGATTGGAGCCTTGACACACTGAGCTTTTAACCTAACAAAGGAGCAAGCTCACATGCAAAAAAGGCTGCACAATTTGGAGCTTTAGTTCTTTTTATATATATATATATATATATATATATATATATATATATATATATTTTTTTTTTTTTTAGGAAAACTAGATAATAAAACCAGAGTCGTAGTCAAACTGATGCTGACTTATTTATTCAACTACTACAAAATAAGCAATAAATTGGATTACTTGGAGATTACTAAATAGACTATGCTTGTGTGCACCTG
>CAAKHG010042940.1:0-14839 GCA_901007715.1 Dactylopterus volitans | reverse complement strand
TGTGGTCGGTGTCCTCTTGTATGCTGGACTCACCCTGCAACACGACTTTAAGTCCTAATCTGCACGTTCAGCAGTATCCTCCATCACTCTGTGTGTGTGTGTGTGTGTGTGTGTGTGTGTGTGTGTGTGTGTGTGTGTGTGTGTGTGTTGTCCTCTCTTCTCCACACCTACAGTCTCCCCGTGACATGCCCTTATCCGAGGGCGAAGATAGCGAGCTGTGAGCACAACTTTACAATCTGGGGAACAATGATAGCATCTTACAGCCATTAGCTGCCTCCCTTTAGAGAGAAAATAAATAAAGGCAAAACGGCTGGAAGCTTTGCACTAATGTTAAAGTTTTTTTTTTAATTAACTGCTATAGCCATTTACTTTATTTACTGTTGTGCGAGTTTTGTTCCCCTTAGTAATTAAAAAAATAAGGATTGCACAGCTTAGCGTAAATCAATGTAAACTGTATCATCCGTTCCTTACTAGCTCTGTTCATCTCACTTAGATAAATAAGCGTAGGCGAGGCAGTAAAAAAAAAAAATTAATAAGTTAGCCAAAGGTTTATTCAAGGCAGCGACACTGGGAAGAAAAACTGTAGAAATCCAAACTTTATGAAACTGACCCGCTGGCTGCGTCCTGAAGAGCTAAAGTTGCCCAACAGTTGGATACCGATGCTAAAAAGGTTCATTTGGCTAGCAAGTAAGCAGGGGTACTGTCGCTAATATATGGCGTTAAAGTGACTCACCGTTCGGAGAAACTGGAATTCATCTTCGGCCTCGCTCGTCTCGGACATTATTCTCCAGCAGACTGACGTTTATGTGGAGCTGACGACGGGGGGAAGATGCTAATAAGCGCAGCGGGAAGCCGACGAGCGCTGAAGTTCAGGCGGCGACGCCGCCGCTGCCGCTGCCGCCGCGTGGGCGGGGCCAGCGCGACCCCCGGCGGGGGAAAACACGGGCGCGCGCGGCAAACGGAAGCTCTCGCGTGACGCAAATATCGCGAGACTTAACATATCTTAGCAAGCTAACTATTCACCTGCGCTTACTGTTGTCGCTCTACGATGAAACAGCCCCCCTGAAAAACGATACAAGTACAGAAGCGTTTTGATTTCATCCAGACTGACACGATGGAGATATTGCGATGAAGCTGAACAAATTAACTTCTAGCGGGAGCTACGATGCTAACGCTAGCAATTTGACATTCACATGCATCAACGCCTGCGCTCCAATATTACAAACCGATAATAAAATAAAATAAAAAAACACTAAAATTGGGTAATATTGTTTATTTCAGTCCTCAGTTCTCCACATAACTTCATGAATGTCCGTACTGCTGATAGTCATGGTGCCCTGAGGAAATCCTTGCGGCCGATATTTCCTGCGGCTCTTCGAGGCCGCCCGGCCAAAAGTTCATGAAGTGAAATATTAGCTAGCGTGAAGTGAGCCAGACTCCGTGTCCTCGTGGGTTCCGTCGGCGTGTGGAATGCCAGCGCCGCAGTAAAAACCCCTCCTCGGCCCGTGGCCACGTCGATGCGGAGTTTGGCGCCTCACTTGGCTGCTCTTTTGTCCCGAGCGCCGTATTTTTCAGCCCCGAGAGGTGAAGCTCCCAGACAAGCTCAATTATTAACACACGATTCCCCGGCTCTGGATACTCCACAGCGGGAGTAATTGCAGACGCTAAAAACGAGGCAGCACATGTCTGCAGAGAGCGGAGAGGACAGGATCCTGATTTTTTTAGATTTTATTCTACTTATTTTTTTTGCAGGTTTGTCTTGGAACTGTCAAAATGTCTCTGATTGCGCCCCCTCGTGACCACACACTGATCACGCATATCATTATAACCATGGTAACTACGTTTACCATCGAATATTATACAACTGCCCCGTGACAGCGAACTCTGAGGTGTACCTAATATTTAGGCCACCTTAGTGCATGAGTGGGATGACCATAATATTAGGTACACACCTCTCAGCATAGCATAGTATTGTATAGATTGATAGTATTATATAGTATTGTATAGATTGCATAGTAGATCGCAGCTTGTATTAATGTACTCATATCTTCGTTATCATATTGTCATTATCAGTATTATCATATTGCTACCCCGTGTCTGTTACATACGTCTCTGTTCTAAGGAGCACTTTACTTTTCCAATTAATTTCAGCTCTATTGATTGGTTTGCATATTTGATTTTAGATATCGTTAATACAGTTCATACTGGGTCAATTTTGTTATATATATATATATATATATATATATATTTTTTTTTTTTTTCCTTCCTGTATCTTATATTCATTTATACTGGGACGGAACAACTGTGACTATGACCACACAATTTCCTCCAGGATTAATAAAGCTTTTCTGATTCTGAGTCTGCATTGCAGGGCTGTTGCACTGCATGTTTGTGCTGATTATAATGTTATGCTTGATTGCATGAGAGAACGGGGCAGATGTGCATTTCCAGGTTCAGCAGAGGCGTCGAATGTCGAACTGTCTTTAGAACGTGACCCAACACTGCTGACACAATCTTGGTGTCATACACCCTTTAATAGACGTGCAGTTGACCTGTGTTATTGAATTTATACCATTTTATTTTTGACCAGGTCAGTTACAATCTCATACATACACAAGTGAAAATGATCATAAATGAACGTTCAGGTCAGTTTTCCCGCTGTTATACGATCAAGATAAAAAGGTGCATCAACAGGTTCCACTTTTGGTGATTTCTGCTGCGGCTTGGGGGCATCGGCTTTTTTTGTGTGCGTTCTGTAAAAACCCTCTTACTTACAGCTTGCAATATTTTCCAAATATGGTGACAAATTGAAAATCAAAGACAGATTAAAAAGCAGGCTTTAATATACGCGGCAACAGTTTGGCGATTTTAATCCCCAAGAACAAAAATTTAAACCCAGTTAATTGACACGAGCCCGTGGCTTTATCTTCCTCCGCCACAAGACGACGCGTCCAAAGCTTTCACCACAGAGCCGGCGGCCCGCCGTGATCGGCGGTGTCGAAAGTGATACTCATTTGTCGCAGTAAAAATAAACCTCTCCTTTAATGGGGATTGCCCGCATCTGAGCAGAGTATTAATTTAATACTGCGCGCCGACGCCTCCGGCTAAGTCTGTGCGAAGCGGCCAATCAGAACTAAATTCCCCTGCTTCGGTAACTTGGACAATAATTTAGCTTGAAAAAGTCAACAGGGAACTGGCGAGGACACAGAACGATTAGCATTCATTTCCATTAGGAGCGTTTTATGAAAGTTGGGGGAAAAAAACAAAAAACTGTGCAGACATACGGCATGGGATTTTCTTTAAAACGCTGTTTATTTAGTGTTTTATTTTTTTTAAATAGCGAGAGCACAGTGAACGGGAGCGTGGGGCCGATCCAGAGATGCAAGCTGGGGAAATCTCTCAAACAACTGGACTCCACATCCATCACATCCATCACCACCATCATCATCATCATCACAGGAAAATGGGGAACTAACCAGCGACTTCTTTCAAGGGCATAAAACTCTTAGACGATGGCTGAGACGATTAAATGAAGGCGCAGACGGGACAATATCAGCATAATGACGGGTCGCAAACCCTTTTTTCTCCCCCGGCTGCATTTGTGATATTTAATAACAGGCCAACACAAGAGCAAGTGATAAAATTGCGGCCATGTTCTACTTAGCGTGTCACATCCACTCCAGAGGCGACGACCCTCATTTTTGCACCGTTCTTTGAAACTGTGGCTTTTAGCCACATTAAAAAAAATTTAAAAAAAAAAGGAGCAAGGTCGGATATGTAACGTGTGACGCGCCTCTGCCTTTTTTCTTTGCCCACCTCAGAACACAAAAGGGAAAAAAAAAATTTGCAGATGAAGTGGCAGGAGTGGATGAGCTGTTATTATTTTAAATCTTTTTTACACACCTTCCCCCTGAAGCTGCAGCGGATTACTTGGTTTATTGCTTTATTTTTCCTCTAATTGTAGTTTTGTTATATTCAAGAGTATAATTTGGGCTTGTTATTTCTTTTGTAAATAATTTCAGGGCACGTCACCCGTTCGGTGCTATGTGTATTTTTGAGAAATTGTAAAAAGGTTCATGTGGTTTCAGCACTTTTCCACGGTTGGGGAGGCCATTTTCCGCACTTAACCGCCGCGCGGCCTCGGGTCTGCGGCTGCCGCCCTGATTCACGTCTCAACATCTCCGAGGAAGATTGTGCAGTATTCCCCCTGAAAAGCACCGCAAGGGAACGCTAAAACAGTGAGTGGATTTTTATGGAATCGTCTTTGAGTACAATGCCTCCGAGTGATCTACATTTGTTTTGTTTTTTTAATGTAATTCTCTCCTCTTGCTTTACCTCACAAACGTCGCGCCGCACAACACGGAACATACTACGGATACGTTTGCCACAGTGGGATCCGAACATGGACTTTTCCCGTTTCAGGGGGGAGGAGGGATCGTTCATCCAGGAGGAAAGAAGGGACGCGACACATGACGACGCTAAAATCCTGGCTGCAGACATGCTAATGGCACCCTGGTATGGTCTCACACACACACACACACACACACACACACACACACACACACACACACACACACACACACACACACGCGCGTCATTCAATCATCCTCCTTTCGCAGCAGGTTCCCTAAACTCATCGGGGGGCGGAGGTGGGTGGGGCTCGGTTAGGTAAACGGTCAGCACATCGGGAGGGTTTTCAAGTGGGGTTAAAGGTCGCTCTCCCCGTAGAGGGCGGTGGAGAAGGCGGTGTAGTCCAGCGCCCCCGGCGGCGCCCCGTGGCCGGTGTACGGCGGCATCCTCGTGATGCAGTACTCGGCCTGCTCGGGGGGAAGCTCCCTCCTCAGCTCGTCCAGCAGGATGTAAGGCTGCGGGCGCGGAAAGGAAACGCCATTCAGGGAAGGTTTCCCAGGAGGAGCGGCGCTCCGAGGCCGCGTTCACACTGCAGGTCTCACTGATTGATTCTGATATGGGGGTTTTTTTCCGCGTGGTCGTACGCGTCCTAACTTAAAACGCGAGCGCCATCAGACTCCAGCGTGAACGCAGAAGACAAAGACGTGACGTCGCACGCGCCGTGTTTACGGGTTTTGAAGTCGTCGTGCGATCGGGCGTTGACATAATTACGAGAAGAAAATTTAAAAAAAAAAAAAAAAAAAAAAAGAGCACAGATTTAGCTTAAATCCATCGTTTCCGTGGTGATCTGGCCCCGCGGTCCCGCCTCCTCCGCCGCGCAACTGCCACGTCCGTAACAGAAACAGCCGGATGAAACGATGCGGCGCGAGCGTCCAGACTGAGGTCGCTTTGAAAAAACGTCAGACATGAATGCGACGTATGAAAGTGGGCGGAGTCTGATTTGGAAAAAAACAAAAAAAATCGGATTTGTGTTGTTCAGACTGTCGTAAAAACATCAGATACGAGTCAAATACGGGCAAAAAGTAGGAGTCGGGCCTGCAGTGTGAACACAGCCCTTTTTTTCCATTTTGAGATCATGAGACAAAAGTGCCGATCGTAAATCAGCTCGGGATGGCAAATAGTTGGAGATAATGAGTGAGGAGGAATAGATGATGGCGGGCTAAGAATATCTCCCCATATGCCACTCTGACACAGACCTTGTCAGCTGCCAGAATCCGGAAGGATGCCACGACCTGCTCGGCGGTGTCTGTGTCAGCCGTCTCCCGGGTCATGAAGTCAATGAAAGACTGGAAGGAGACGATTCCGGTGCCGTTGGGATCCACCAGTATCATTATCCTGGCAAACTCCACCTCCCCCTGCGCGGGATATTAATGGACAGGGAATGTATAAAAATAAAAAGGCACCGGCCCGAGTCTGAGTAATTCTCTCAGCGGCTGATAATGCGGCCCCATCCATCCGAGCCCAATTTATAACCCCCGTACCAAGTCATAACCCATGGAGATGAGGCAGGCTCTGAAGTCATCCGTGTCCATGGCGCCGTTCTTCTTCTGCAGCCGGAAGGAGGACAAAATCCGGGATGGCGAGACATGAACAGGACGTTACAGGAGAAGAAGAACGACAGTGACGAGCGCCGCTTCCTGAATACACTAAAGAGACGAACGCGACAAATTTGGCAACACTAAATTCGGAGTTTCCAAACGTGATCAAATCCGACGTCAAAGAGGAGTTTTTCTCAAGCGTCTGATCTCCCCTGACAGGACGTTTAACCGGTCCTTTAAGCCACTTTTTAATACTTAACAGTCAAGATTTTTTGCCTCCTTTAAAGCTAATGTGCACGAGATTTTCCAAATCTTAATGGTTTGGATCGAGGTTAAAAACTGCGACCTCACTTCTCATCGCACCTCCACAGCTTAAAAGTTGCAGGTCTGCCGCGCGCGCGCGCGCGCACACACACACACACACACACACACACACACACACACACACACACACACACACACACACACACACACACACGAGCTTCGGCCCAAACGGGTCCCCATTGACGCCCTCTAAAAACCACAGTTTTTGGATCTGCTCCAGTTTATCATCACATAAGTGACTGCCTCTGCCAGCTGAGCCTCCGGGGCGAAATTTTTTTTTTTCTTTCACATTTTTCATTCAGTTACATAATCAACCACTAGCTAGCAGCAGGGCTAATATAGGGGCCCCAAATGGAAGTTTTTAATATAAACCTGTACAGCTCGAAAAATAATAACGCATCAAAACCAATGTTGATAGAACTTATTCACATATACAAGACGCCAAAATAAAGTATTTAAATTTTGTGTTTTTCTTGTTAAAATAGGGGCTGCTATTATGACAAAAATGGCGTAAAATATAAAAATGTAACAAAATATTTAAAAAATGAATAACACCTTTACAGTTCTGATTAGTGCTTGAAGCTGATTAAAAGATTCAAGCTTCTGAGATTTTTATCGCACTTTGTCTGAAGGGACCCTGAGTGCGAGTGTTTGTGGGGACCCCCGGGGGGAGGGTGAGATGGAGGTCGCGCAGTGATCAGCGAGGTTTCGAGAGCGCAAGAACACAAACGCGCGCTCGGCTCAAGTGTGCAAACGGCAGCTGCGAGAACAGGCACTTTTGTTGAAGTTTGCGTTAGTCGCTGGGATTACGGGGGATTTGCGGGGGATTCCTCCGGGTTCCCACAGCTCCACCAAATGAAACAGCACGATCGCTCGGTGGGACTCAAACACATAACGCGCTGAAACTGTTTGTTATGTTTGAGGTTTTTTTTTTTTTAGGTAATTTGCGATGTCGCGCGTGGAGACCTTCAACTCTGACTGCACAGGCAAAGACAAGCGACCTCGGGTTGGGGACCTGTACCCGGTCAAAGTGGTTGAAGGAGGATCTGAATTCGCTCATCTGCTGCTGGCTGATGCCCTTGGCGTCCCGGGTCAGGATCTGGGTCTCGATCTCGTTGATGGTTCGGGCGATGGTCGTGAGGAGCAGCTCCCACCCGACGCGGATGTGCTATTGACGATAAGGCAGCACAGAGAAGACGCATGTCGGTCAGTTCTATGATTATTGGGCGTGTGTGTGTGTGTGTGTGTGTGTGTGTGTGTGTGCCGCCGCCGCCGCCGTCCTCCACCTCCATGGTGTAGTTGGTGTGCTTGTTGTCGAACACCAGCGACTCTTGGATCAGCTGGTGGTCCCCCTCCAGCTTGTCTATGTTGGGCTTGTACGTGACGATGACGTGCTCAAACTGCTTCAGCTGGGTCATCTGGTCCTCCAGGGTTCCCCCCAGCTCCAGGGAACAGCGCCCGATTTCCTGCAAAGACACCGGGAATCATTCGCCGTCGTGTCTCAGCTGTAAATTCTGTCACGACGTCCGAGGCCTTTGCCGAGGGAAAAAGATGACATAATGAAGTTCGGCAACTCCAATTAGCGTTACTCAATTACCGTCATTATCAGGAACGTCACCACCGTTGTGTCTCTCTTATGCATGATGCATTTGAATATAATTGTTTCCCATTTCGGGTCTTTATTCGATTACGTGGAGGATAACAGTCAATTTGTTTCTGCGGCCTGTATGTCTGACCTCCATCCTGGCCTGTATCCAGGGTCCGATTAGATTAGCCTGGGCAGCAAACTGCCGTCTCAGCCTCTCGTTGGCGTGCTGGCGTGCCATCTCCTCCTGGAGGGCGCCGTCCCGCTGAGGAACCAGCTTCTTCACCTAGGAGTCGCACGCACGCACACATGGATGAGGAGCAGCCTCAGACAGGAGTGTGTGGCATGCCGGCGAGCTCGAGAGCCGGAGCTACCTTCTCCCACTTGTTGAGGAGCTCCTCGGTGGTGATGGTGCTGTAGGGGTTGACGATGTTGGCCTTGATGCTGTAGCTCTGGGAGATTTTCTGCACCTCGTTGTGGATCCCTAGGATGGCCTGTCGCTCGGCGTCGGCCTCGGGCAGGGTGGCTTTGAACTGCTCGTGGGCCGCGATTAGACTCTGGGAGGGAGAGTGGACGTCTGGAGGTGTTATGACATGTTCAGTAGGATCACGAGTAACATCATTGATTTTTTTTCCCCTGGGAGCGGAAGATAAACCAATATTATATATGTTCCACACTGCAAATATATATGGGCTTCATAATAAATAAAGCCTGGATCATAACTCTCATCATAAGTAGTAAGCGTGTGTGCTTGTGTGTGTGCTACAAGTACCTGCACTTCTTCAGTGGTGTGCACCATGAACATGTCCTGCAGGTCCTCCATGGCTCCCTCCATCCAGTTGTTGAAAGGCGCCGACCTCTTGGCAAACTCCAGGAACAGCTGGTCAATGGTCTCCAGCAGCTTGTCCGTGCGCTGGAGGGAATTCCAAGACATCGCGGATTATAGTCCGACGCATCGGCTGATATTTGTGTGTCACAGACACATCGATGTCTGCCGAAAAAATGGCTAATATGTGCCCATATTAAGTATTACCATAAAGCTCGCCCGATTTATCAGCTCACCAATATTTCCGCTGACATTTGTGCATCACACACATATCGCTGTCGGCAGAAAAACAGCCTATATGTGCCGATATTGGGTACTAATAAAAAACCTGACTGACTTTTCGGCCCGCCATTGTTTCTGGCCAACATTTGCACATCACAGACATATCCGTATTGACAGAAGATGGCCAATAAGTGCCAGTATTTAGTACTTCTGACCAGCTGCATTTCAGATGGTACGTTATAGTAACATAATAATTAGTTGTAGTGTCAGATCATGTCCAGCAGAGGGCGCGCTCCATTCAAAGGTTGGCACAGTCCCCCTGCTGACTATGACAATATACTGTCATCGGCGCTCCACCTGTCGGGTACATTTTACAAGTCAGCCAAGGGATATTTGTTAGTCAAAGGGATCCAAGCTAGGTTATAAACAGAAACAACACGGCCAGCAGCTACTGCAGTCTGAGTTACTAATCTGCAAACTTAAATATTATCAAGGGGGGCATGAATGAAATTTGGGCCATACACACTACAGTACGCATCACTGATACGCAGAAGGTGCAGAGTCTGGGTGAGAGGAAAGACTTTGATGATTCAATCAATCACAGCATTACGATCACCGCATGCAATGAATCTTTCATGTTGAGTTTTATGTTGAATTGTGACTGAATGTGTGTGAGAGAGGTGTTGACATGTTTGAATGATTGTTATTGGGACTGTAGTTTGTGACGCTGCTGGATTGTGCTGGGTTACATTGAGAGGGGTCCCTAATATTTTGGTCATCCCATTCATATGCATCAGGGTAACCAAAATATTAGGGACCCCTCGCAGTGTAACCCAGTACAGTTCAACAGCATCACAAATTCATAAAAACACCCGCTTTGCTAAGTCACCCCTGGGTGCTCGGCCCCAGTCACGTTAAAGCCTCCCTAAAGCCGCCGGGGAGAGCGGCCCCCCCCTCACAGACGCTGAGACAACAGACGTCTGTCCCTGTCATTCAGACTTAATCCTTGGCTGTTTTCCCGAGACCAGCGCACATTTGCAGGTCTGGAACGGCCAGCACGGATCAGAGGAAGTGGCTGGCGGGCTTCGAGCCAGTCACTTCCAGGACTGGGACCCGCATCCATTCCTCATTTATCCCCCTCCCTCTCTCCAATGTCCACCGCAAACCCCCCTCCCCCCCCCCACCATCTAGGTCACAGATTTTTAGAGGGGATTTGATTTTTTTCTCCCTCATCGCTCTCTCGCCGCCGCAGTTTGCACATGTCATTGACCGCCACCTTCTGTAAATATGCACAGACTGATAGCAAAGTTTTGGGAGGCGGCGCCACTCTGCCGTCTATTGTGCTGCGGTCAGCGTGGCTCGCTGGCGCACTCTTGTGGAGGCAGAAGAACGTGCAAACAGACCATTTTTGCCATCACACATTTCCCCCCAAAGGGTAAAAGAATCTGATGAACTTCTTAAAAAAAAAGGAAAAAAAAAGGAGGGTTTTAAAGTCTTAAACGTCCAAACAGACTGTGGTGTGGGAACGGCGCTCTCACCTCCAGCGCCTCCCTCCTCTTCTGAGTCAGGGTCCCCAGCCGGTCCCACAGGTCGCAGATGCTCTGGCAGCGACTGTTCACCGCGGCCACGTCGTGGTAGTCCAGCTCACTGGAAGGCAAAGCACACGCTGCCGTTTTCAGCTGCAGATAAAACCTCAACGGGCTGCTTGTTGCCCGGCATCGACCTTCAATAAAAGACAATGACTCATGCGGTGGCGGGTTTTTTTTTTGTTTTTAAAAAAGAAGCTACGATGAGGACAAAAGCCAGGAAACAGCTGCTGCACACGTTTTTAAAGATAAAAAGATCCCCAAGTTTGACCTCATCGGTTTAATTGTGAGAAATCATTTGCTGGGGCGCCCGCGGGTGCCACCATCCCCAGCGCTTATGGACAGGACCAACTGTTCAGACGCCTGCTGCTATGGAGACTCATCCCAGTACCCGAAGTTCAGTGGGGTCCAACGCTCCACTAATCGAATCCCGAGTCTGTTAGATTAACAGAACCAACACAGAAAATTCAATTATGCTCGGCTTTTTAATTGCAGTGTCAAAAGCAACTTGAATACAGAGGACGCTTCAGAGCAAACTGCAGGATGGTCAGGGCTGCCTGTACTCTGGTTCACAGATCTCCAGGCGTGGCTGGGTGTCCTGAGGCTGCTGCCAGAATCCCAGAATGGGGATCTCCTGGATCTGAGGGGGCGGCGTTGGGAAAGTGGCGTCTCCCGTGATGGACTTCACCCCAGCGGTTGCTGCCGGTCTCATAGTCTTGAAGCGTTAGGTTGTGCCGGCCACAAGCTGACCGGTCAAGAAGAGGTAGAGGTTCCCGTCTTGGTCTCCTGGACACGTGGAGGTGGCTGGAGGCTCCTGAGCTCGCCGATGAGCTTCACGGTAAAGAGGCATCGGCATGAGTCCTCGTTCTTCCGTTTCCCTCCCCTCATTTCCACGCTCATAGATGGAGGAAGAGCGCATCGGCCGCGCGTCCTCCTCCTCCACCCGGTCGCTACGCTCACAATGGAAGGCTGAGCAGGAGCACCTGGAGATGAGCTATAACGAGGGGCAGGAGGTGCCTCCTCCATGTTTGAGAGACTGGCCACATTAAAATCACGCTGGCTCTGGAGGGAGGAAGGTGGGAAAAAAATATTCCAGTGAATTTTAATAAACTCATACATTTTAATCACTCAAGTTTTTAAAAAAAAAAATTCAGCAGGTGGATTTTGTAGTCACCTTTTTATGGCAGGGGAGCAACGAACGCTGCAGCGAAGCAGCGCGAGGGAGAGGAGGAGGAAGTGGCTGTGAAGAGAGACGGCGGCGTCAAAATGAATCCAGCAAAACAGGCGCTGAGCAAGAAAGTGACTGACGACGGGGGTTGGACGTACCCTGCTGGGAGGCACGCCGCCATTTTGCTGGTCAGCTGACTTGCTGGCGGCGCCGCGTCGACGTGAAACGGGCAAGAACTGGCAGCCGAGCCCAGACCGAGGCCGGCGACGGGCGGGCGCTCGGCGTTAGCGGCGGATCGAAAAACGCCGCCGCACCGTTCCGCAGAGCCGACACCACCCTTCGCTTATGGGTTGTTGTTTTTTTGTGACTGCACGAAGCAACTCTCTCATATTAAAAAAAAAAAACACCTCACTGAATTAACTGTGTTCCATAACCGTTTTTTCTTTCCTATAATTGTCCCGAGTGGGAACAAAATGGAACGCGGGCGACCAGAGAGCTTCGTATTCCACCCGAGGGAAGTGCCGTTTGCTTGATTTTGGCGCATCGTCAAACTACGCTGGGAATCTCCGGCATACGTTCCCCCACTGCCAGCAATCAAGTACTATTAAAACAGCATTTACGGCAGTTGGGAAAAAAAAACAGAAAACATTAGCCAGTTTCGCCATTAGTTTCCCCCCCAACCACCACGACATTGTGCTTAGCAGGAGTGAAAACATGCTCCTGGGCCCCAGTGACACATGACTGCAAACATCTGCTGCGGGAGTGCATACTTCAGTTCCTGTGCGATGGCGGCAATCTGCTCCACTCGGTCCTGGTGGGCCGCCAAGTCGCTCTCGAAGGCCTCGTGTTTTCGGAGCAGCGCTCTGACTTCCGTCAGGGTGGCAAATTCATAGTCCTTCTGGGAAAGGATCAGCTCTTTACCTGGATATCAAACAATATAAAGGAGAATGAGAGTGGGAGGAGGAGGAGGAGAAGGAGGGGGATGTGAGAGCCGGGTGAACCAGGTTATTAGCGGTGTAGACCCAAACACAGGTCTTATTTGGTCATTACCAACAGAGAAAATGAGCTGCCGCACTCGAGGCTGATTGGGGTGGACAGACTCTAAAAACCCTTCAATCAAATCTCATTAGGAGGAAACTAAACAAACCCCAGAAGGTTAAAGAAACACTCCAGGACTGAAGACGTCAGCACGGATGAGCGCGGCGCTCACGGGCGGCGTAACCACATCAACATGCAGACGGGCATACATACATATATGTATGTACATTACATGTGAAAGTGACCCATCTTTGTTCAGACCGCAGGCTGATTGGCTGAGTCTCTCACGCCAGACGTTTGGGGCAGACTGCAATATTATTATCATTTGCGAGCGATCGGATGCGATTTGTGCATCCGGGCGGCATCGGTCTATCCGCGCGATGGTTGCCGCGGTAACGTCAGCCCGCTTTTTGCGGACTGCCGTCACGCCGGCTCGCTGAGATTTAAAATTACGACATCGGGCCGGGCTTTCATGGACACCGAGAACCGGTTCTCATTTGACCAAACCTTGACAGATAAAGGTTAAATTAAAATCATGATAATAGTAATAATAATAATTTGCTGCGCAGCAAAAAAGCGAAGGACATTTCTTCCGACTTTCATCCACCCACTGCAGAGCGGCTCAAACGTCCAACACTCTGATGCTCTTCCAACATCATGGATCTGACGTGGTGGTTGTGTGTGAGGCTGTAAATGAGCACAACAGATGCTCATGGCTGTCTCGGATCAATCTAGATGTGCCAATCAAGCCCATGTGTGCCGGCAGTCTGAGCAAAGCCTGGGAGGAGCGCTGGTATGCGGGACTGACCGCCGGCCCAGTTCTCGTGGTTGGAGGCTTTCTGGCGAAACTTCTCGGCCAGGTGGTCCACCCTCTCCAGCCTGCGGATCTCGGTGAGGAGCCATTCCTCGTAGCCCTTCTCTGCCTGCTCCAGGCCCTGCCAGGCACTGGTTATGTCCTGCAGGAACACACGAACCCCAAAGCTCGAGTCACTGAAGAATAATATCGCCTTTGGACAAATGCTTCGTTACATTGCAAAACACAGAGTTGGATGTTGAATATGAATTTGAGGTGGTGACTCACCGACACCATCTTGCCCTCAGAGGGCATGAAGGCAGGGCGATTGCTGATGCGCAGCTTGGTCTGCAGGGTGTTGAAGTTGATCTCCAGCTGGCACTTCTCCTGCACCTTCGGGGGCTTGTGCTGGCGCCTGTAGTCCCTGAAGTCCTCCAGCTTGCGCTGCATCTGCGCCATGGTCTTCTCCGGGGTCCGGTTCTCCAGCCAGGGCGTGGTGCGGCGGATCCACTCCAGCAGCTGGGGGGCCACATGGGAATAAGCGGAGAGAGGAAGAAGACAGCTCCACGCTCACAGCTACGGGACCCACAACTCAAGGAGAAGCAGGGGCGGCAAGTATATATATTTTTTGAATATAAACTGTCCAAACGTTTGCTGAATACATGTACGGCGTCATTATCAAGTCAAGATGTCGGTCAGGAGACATTTCAAATGAGGCTTCACCTCGCTGGCCAGCCTCTCGTACTCCTCCATCAGCTTCTCGTTCTCCTGGTTGACGCCAAGAACCTTGCAGATTCTGTTGGCAGCCGTCTCAGCCTGCCAGCACAGAGAGGGGGAAGAATAATGTCATTCCGTCGGAGGGGCAGCGCAGGGCGCCGCGCTGCCGCCAATCCCTTCAATTATTTCACGCGCCAGCCTCATTCCCGGCGCACAATCGAACCGACTCTGCTCGCGGATCAATACATGCATGCGGGGGGGGGGTGGGGCTGCCGCTTCGAGTGGGCGGGCGACGGGCGCCACCTTCATACCTGCTCGGCGCCGGCAAACGCGTGGTAAAAGCAGGACACGTAGGTCATGATGGCCCGCTCATCCGGCTTCGGGGTGTTGATGATGTCTGCGGCGTCGGGAGGGAGGGAGGGAGCGAGGGACGCGTCGCAGGAGGAAGAGCAAATAAGAGTCAATCCAACGCTGAGTCGTCTTCTTTCGTCACAATTACAACTCAGCAAAAATATCCCCATCAGCCATAAGATTACGACCACCGCGTGTCCACCATAGAGTATAATACAACACATCAGCCATAAGATTACGACCACCGCGTGTCCACCATAGAGTATAATACAACAGCCCTG
>CAAKHG010042939.1:13145-24653 GCA_901007715.1 Dactylopterus volitans | reverse complement strand
TGAGGGGGAGGGGGGGAGGGGGGGGGGGGGGGGGGGGGGGGGGGGGGGGGGGGGGGGGGGGGGGGGGGGGGGGGGGTTGCCACAGAGGCGGCGGTTTGCTCCCATGTACATGCATCTCTGGGACCCTGCGGTATTTATGCACGTATACGTGCGTGCCTTTTTGTGCACTCTTCACAGATTGCGTGCCGGGACAAGTAGCTCACGTCCGACTGGCTGGGCGAGGAGAGGGCCGAGATGGGGGGGATTAAAAAAAATAAAATTAAAAAAACAAAAAACGCAGCTACAAATTAATAGAGATGTGCTCCAAAGTGAGAGGACGTGTTTTGTTTTATTTATTTATTTTATTTTATTTTTGCTAATTTCAAACTGTCAGTATTGTTTCTAGATTTTTCCATTTTTGTATATAACCATCCACCGCCGAGGACTTTAACTGATTTTCCTATGTATTTGACTCAAAAAAAAAAAAAAAGTGTAATAAAAGCAAAGGATTGAGTGAGGTTATGAGGGTAAAAAAAAAAAAAATAGCTGTTTCACGCCACGATACATAAAGGGGAGTTCATTTTTTACACTTTGACAGCGAACATAATGATACTCTTGGGCATCACTTCATTGTGTTAGAAACCTTTGTTTCAGCCAGGAGGTTACTGGCAATTACACTCGTGTTTGTGTGTATAAACAATTTAGCCACTTTTTTTCTCTCTCTCTCTCTCTCTCTCTCTCCCCCCATTTCAACATCAAACAAAGAACATCTCCTTCTTTTATGTGGAGAACCAAGTCTGCCACAGCAGGGGGAAGCACTTTAGAAGCGTATACAGTATTTCTGGTATTGAAATAAATCAAGCCCTGAATATAACGCGTGTTCAGATATTTGGCCGATCTCCAAAATGGCAGAGACAACAGAGAGTCTTTAAGCGCGCGAACAATAAGACATGCATCATCTATTGAAGTCCACTCCGCATGCTTGGAAGTGAATCCACAAGAGGAGCTGGTCCGCGTCCAGATGCATGCGGAGGTGGACAGGAAGGCGAGCGGATCCGGCCCCAGTTTGTGCAGTTTGTCACGTTGCAGTTGGAGCGACTGCCGGCGTCTGAGCGCTGGCGAAATGAGCTGCAAGTGACGGCGTTCGCTTTAGATTTGATCCAGTTACGCGTGAATCACAAACAGAGCTGCTTCATGTTGGGTTTTTGGGTTGGTTTTTTTTTGTTGTAATTTGGCTCTGGTTGGAACAGCAGTTAGAAATCAATGAAAAACAAATGAGGTGGAATTTTACTGCAGATATTCTTTTTTTTTTTTAAAGATGAAATTTCTGTGTTTCACATTTGCTGAGATGCAGGCCTCGAAATTTCTGGGATTTCTTGGCTTCTAGCGCCATCTAGTGGACAAATGCAGACGGGGCGCTGGCAAGAAACACCTTCAAGATGGCAGTAATTTTCCTAAACATGCTCCCATGCATGCATTCTATTTCCGAATAACTCCTCTCATCATGTAATAATTAATACTAAAAAAAATCTTTTCAATCCCAGCGAGCAAAGAAAATCTCAAAACCGATTTGAAAGCAACAGCAAACGTGAAACTAAAAACTCAGCTGAGACCAGACAGCTTTCTCGTACTGATGATAGACATCATAATAACACTGGACGTGTCTCCATGAGACACTTCACATCACCTCGAACAAAAAGGCGAATGTGTCAAAGAAAACCGTAATCTGAAGCGCTAACTGGTCTAGTGTACCTAATCCAGATTACAAGAAGAATCGGCTTTAAAAAGAAATTCAAACAGCAATTATTGAAGGAAGTAATTACACCTCTGTGATGGAATATTCTGTATTCAAAGGACGATCGTAGTAATTGTGTGATGGTTGCACGAGAACTGTGTTGGGTATTTGTTTGTGCCTTTGTTGGTCCTTGCTGATGACAGGATGAACAAGATAAAGCTGATGTTTCTTACAAATTATATATTTTGTTTTTTGAGAAGTGTACTTTTTGTTTGAGAGAATGATATTTTGTCTCGACTGAACTTTAAGGATTGTTCAGAATGACGATCAGAACTTGTTTTTAAATCCTGAAAGAAAACCGTGTGATCACAGTTGTTCCGTGTCAACATAAAGGTACGATATATAACAGAGAATATCACAATATTACAAAATAGAAACTGTCCCAATATGAAAAGTATGGGCAATAACTAAACAAATCAAATATATAAACCAATCAATAGAAACTATGTTAAGTAGAAATTAAATTTAAAGTACTTCTTGGAACAGAGCAAGAACAGTTACATTGAAATAAGCACACTTTTTTGACATTTTGGAGCTTTTGTTAGTAATTTTTAGTAATCAAGTTGCATTTTATGATTTGACAGAAAGTTACCTGATTAATAGACACACTTTGACAATTATGCGCCGTACATAGTCTCATCCAATCAAAAGATTCGCAGACATCTGATAAAAGACCAGAAAGTGAAGCATGGAGCAGAAGGTATTACTTTCCAGAATGATAACACACCTGTGGGATGATTCTCTCCTTCAGCTGCAGGACATCAGCACTCACGCGCTCGTCCTTCTGTTCGGTTAGCGCGGCAACGCACAGATTAATCTCCCGGCTTGCAACAGAGAATAAATCACCTGAACATAATTAGCGGAGGCAAGGTTACACTCGACGTGGAATTCCATCTTAATTACAGGATGGAAATTTGTTCCATCAATTCCATTAGCAATTCAATTCCATTATGATTGTGCCAGTTAATGCAGGACAGTCGCTTAATTTGCTTGTTTGTTTGCTTGTTTGTTTTTTGTGAACTTCCATAACCAAGCAGAGGTATGCGCGAAATTAATGCAACGCTAAGCAGGTTTGCGGCCGACTGTTCGTGTACTGGTTGACATCCATGTGCGGCAGTCGAGCCCACTGATACGTCAGTTACCATGAAAAAAATATACAGTACAACAATTCATATCCATTCTAAAAGGATTACAATGCAGTGTCGGCACTCATCCACATTCTTTCTGCCTTTATGTGTTGTACTTTTTTGTGTACTAATAGAATTTTCATTCATACTCGTACAAAAGATAGCAAATGTCTACAAAAGTCCAGGAGCTAAACGAGGGGAACATCTGCACAAAGTCCCTCACTAATCATACGTAACGTGGAAGTTTGCGCGGATTTATTTTTGAAATTTTTACCGGATGTTCGCATTTTTATTTTGAAAGGATCCAAAGCCGAGCCCCTGCGAGTGTAAACCAATCGCAGAGCAGCTGGTGCGCTACATCACGAACACGAAGGCGTCCATTAATACTCACGTCGTGGCGTCGTGTGCGCCGCGTGGATTGTTTAATTCATTACGTTTAAAAAAAAAAACAAAACGTGGATTCCTCAGCTCGGTTGATTGTTTGCCCGCTAATCGGCAGCGGGGCTAATGCCGGCGAGGCTAATGCTAGCTCGCTAACGTCCGTCAACACGCCGCAGAATCGCAGACCGGAAATGGACAGGCGAAGGAAGGAAGAAGAAAAGACGCCCACTGACAGGGTGTCATCGCAGCTGTGGCGGGAGACGGAGAAAAGACAGCTGAAATATGGGAAACTTTATGGGTTTTTTTTTTTTTTTAAAAGTTTACAGTTACTCTGTGTTGAGGCTGTCAAAGAGGTGTCGATTTAATTGGACTACTGGAACGTTATTGCCGATTAAGTTCTTCTTGGACTGTTTAAAGCCGCACACTTTCTGCCCCACTATCACAGGACTGAGGACAGGATGTATTTTGTTATTGTTAAAGTTGTTTGTTTTTTTTTAAATTTCATGACATTATGACCAATGCATGTTTACCAGAGAGTATACTGCAAAAGCCCTGCATTAAGTTCAGGAGTTCTATCCTGATTTTTTTTTTTTTAATTGAATCTGTTTGAAAGAGGTGTTGACATATTCTAATGATTTTTATTCGGACTGTAATTTGACATTTACTCCTGGTTTACCAGGGCTTGACACTCGAGCATAAAGAGCATCTATCAGACAATGTTTTTTCTCCCCAGCAGGAAATGGGGTACGAGGAAACGTTTAAAAGTAAAGTTATCACATTTATTTGAATCGAAGAAGTACACTAAATTGTAATTTCAGGAGATTTTAGCTGATGTGACACTTGATTTAGGCTGAGTGACACTCTGGTCAACTTTAGCTGCGCTGGTTTTGTCTTTAAATCAGTTCATGCTCTCGCTGTAATAATTAAAAATGAACATATAGGGCAGCAGAGGTCATGTTTGTACGGGTGATTTGTTTACTAGCTGTTTATCCGTTTGTGTTCATTCGTCCTGACTTTGTTTAAACAACATCTCTTAGATATGGCGAAAATATTTAGTTAGTTCAACCATTTTTAGGGCCCGTGCCTCCTCTGGATTGACAGTTCCTATTTTTGTTGCACTCATTCGTTCGTAGGAAAAAAAGACATTTTACCTTTCATACCTCACACACATCTGCAGTATTTTTGGCGGCAAACGCCTATTTGGCCCCTGAGAAAAACCCCAGTTCGAGGTAATGTGCAATGACAGTTTGCTTGGAAAACCTACTTGACTTTTGCACCTGTGTGTATTCAACATTGTACAGTTAATTCAATTTGTATTGTTTAGAAGCTGCAAATCTGTCATTATTTAAGAAAAGTAGAGCCCGGTTGAGATCAAGACTTTTTTTTTTTTTAAATAAAGTCTTGTATGAAACATGACTCATGACTTTTCCTCTAACTCATAGTCGTCACATGTCACTGAATTCAATCAAACGTCGGATGCTTTAAAATGCGCAAAGTGCAGATGCCCACAAGTGTGACGATGATGTTCCCGTTTCAGTCGGGGGGTCCGTTTACCTCGGTCGCGCCGCGTCCCCAGACTGCCTCGCTCTGCCTCTGGACTTTGCTGAGGGGTCTGGATGCTGATGCTGAGCCGGAGGCAGCGGCGCGGTGGAGCCCCCCTGTGGTCAGAGCCGCCAGCTGCATTGGGGCCTGCGGGATGGCGCTCAGCAGCAGCGAGGGGGGGCCGGGCCAGCATGTGTGCCCATCACTGCTGCTCAAGAACCACCTGCAGGGACACACTCAATGTCGAGACGTTCAAACACACTCCAAGATCCTTCCGCTGGTTTGCCTAGTTGCTACTACCATGGCAACGCATCACAAGTAATTCCAATTGACGGAGTTTGTGCTTTACTGGCCTCATAGCGATGCACCCAATAATAGTCCAGACTGAACACGGTCTTAATGTCTTTTCTAAAGTGTTTGCAAACGAGTATCAATTTTGTGCCTTTTCGGCTTCGGCAGTCAGTTTCAACATAAAATGAGCTGCAGAAGAAAATGATTTGCGGCTCCTTTGGAGGTGAGAACGTCTGCTGATGTTTTTATTCGAGCAAAGAAACAATTTCAGTCGCCTCCTCAGGTCCCAAACAGTTGCTGTTGGAGTGAGAGGTGATGTAACACGGAATTAAACACGCCACTACGAATACTCCGTTGGAACTTACTGTATCATAATCAGGACGAGCATCTATTTGAAAACGGGTTAGGGTTTGTGTTAACTGAATTCAACAAGGTTTCGAAGATTACATTATTTTTTAAATTGGGGTTTGTACTTTGTGAGAAATGTTTTGATAAAGACACACTGGGATTCAAAAAAGCTTTGAGTGTTTGCACGGCAGGAAGAGGCGCTGCAATTAAAGCTTCTCCTGAACACAAAACACCTTTTCTACATCATGAAAATTGCGTTCTTTTCGTGTGTGTGTGTGTGTGCCTGCGTGCGTGCGTGCGTGCGTGCGTGCGTGCGTGTGTGTGTGTGCGTGTGCGTGCGTGTGTTGCTCGATGTTTCACAGCTTCTACCGTGAGAGGCAATCGGTGGGTGCAGTCAGATGGTGACCTTGCTTTCTTTTTTCTGTTACATTTTAGAGGTTGTTAGATGTGATTGCAGCTGCTTTTGTGTGTTTTGAAATTAAATGAGTGTTTAAATCAAACCAGGAGAAGAAGCGGTGGCCTGCGGGTGAAGTGCACAGTTTGAAGTTTGCTCGCCCAGCAGCAACGGCTTTCTATTTCTCTGTCTGTCTGTCTGTCTGTCTCTCTCTCTCTCTCTCTCTCTCTCTCTCTCTTTCTGTGTCACACACACACACACACACACACACACACTCCTGAAGGACGACGTGCCGACATCCATCACAGAGTCCACCTGAAGAAGGAGGTGAAACCCAGCACACCAGCTTCAAACACAACTATACTGCAGTCGATGCTGATTCACTCTTCCACTCTTCAGATGACGAAGCAGTTTTCCCTTTCTGCTAATAAGAAAATCACAGCTAGTTTTACTGCGATGCCTTCAAGTCCTGCTCACTTGTAAGCTCCTTAAAAGTTCAGGATTAGTGCTTTGGTGGGTTAATAATTTGTATCTGATGTGGGTTTTTTTCTCCACAAAAACAATCAAGAACATGGAAAAAACATGTAAAATTACACCTGCTCCTCTCCTCTCTTATGTGAGTTAAAAGGTGAAAATTGTAGATGGGGAAGCGCGCGGGCTGAAACACGCAAATGTATCTTTACTGGATCTTAACTGAAACTGTGATGCATCCAGGAGTCATAAACATTCAGGATTCATGAGTAGCTAGTCGATAATTACTTGGCACCATGACATTCTTCTCCTGCCAATTAAATCACAACGCTGAGTTCATGCTCACCTCGCTTTACCTCCCTAATCCTTGTTTGTGAGGATGGTTGCCATTGGAGACTGGAGGGGGAGGGGGGGCCAGTGTCAGACACCTTTTATGAGTTTGATTATTCATCTCTCCAAAACATAATTTACTCCTCTTTGGGCCTAAAGAGACACATGGTGACACCTGCTTTGCTGCAAAGACACATCCCATTTAACATTAACTGACTTTACCCGCGTTTGACGCTTTTTACATCAATGTCCCGCCTTATTTGGCTCGTTAATCCAGGCCAATAACACATTCAAACATCTATGGAGACGCCAAAGATGGTTTAATAAATCATTTCAAATCCCTACAAGAATCATCAAATTCACATTTAAACTTGAGGGTGGGTCTCAGTGTAGAATAAATTCTTTTATAGTGGGGCTCATAAGCTATCAATTTGTCAAATCAATTAAACAACAATTTTTTTTCCCCCTCTGTTCTGTTTCCGTCACAAACCCAGCGCGGCGCATTAATTTGGAGGGCCAAATCTGTGTACTTCCGGTATCACCGCGGCGTCACCGGCGCGCTTTACGTCACGTCACAACCTGCCTGACGGGCTTCGCGTCTCCGCTCTCAGGGGCTCAGTGTGTGCACGCGCGTTCCGCTCCCGGCTCACGCTCGCTCCCGCCGCCGCCGCCGCTCCCGCCGCCGCTCCCGCCGCCGCCGCCGCTGCTGCCCCTCTACGGACCTCCGGGCTTCGCTGTGGCATCGTCCGGATGTGTCGCTCCGCGTCCGCACCGGTGCGACCGACATCTGGTTCCCTCCACCTGAGCGTGTGATGAGGTACGCCACGCGCGCACACACACACACACACACACACACACACACACACACACACACGACGGGACAAACGCTGACAGAGAGGAGCGCTGCAGATAATCCGCGTCCTCTGTCCGGCTTCTTAAATTTGGGTCGGTGACACTAGGAGGAGGAAAGGTGACGAACCCGAGCTGGACCGAGCTGGACCGAGCTGGACCGAGCTGGACCTCAGGCGTCCGCTTGTCAGTTTGTTTGTTATTTTGCATTTTAAAGTGTGTCTGTGCTCAGTGCGACCTGAGATTTATCAGCACAAGATTCCCACAGTGTGAGTGTGTGTGTGTGTGTGTCCGTGTGTGTCTGGGGGATTTTATACCGTCCTGGAGGGGACTCTAATAAGATTATGCCAGAATTATTTGAAATACATTAAAATAGCGTCATGTTTCGCCATCATCATTTGTGTACGCTCACCGACCACTTTATTAGGAACACTTCGGGAGCGGGTCTGCTGCTTTTGTAAAGAGTGCTTAACTGAGTAACTGTTGTAACCAGTGTGGCCGTTCTCCTCTGACCCCTGACCTCTGACCTCTGGCATCAACCAGGCATCTTCTCTCAGAGGTGCCCCGCGTCCGAAATGCCACACTCAACAGCACGTACTCGAAAAGCACACTTAAGGTCGGCACACTTTTGAGTAAATATCCGTAGCGCGCATGAATTCGGACGTACTGCTGCGGCACTTCCTGCCGTTGGGAGGGAACGCCGTTGCAGTGGTTGTTACCACGGTGACCACTCCTATCAACGCACCTGCGCTCTTGGATCGTCTACCTTAGCTGCCATCGCCGCATTGCATTGTGGGGAGTTTCTGCTTAGCTAGCGTCCATCAATCCATTTCCCCGGAATGAGTATGGATAGTGCGTACTATTGTGTACATACTCATGTTTTGGACGCACTAAAAAAATCTCACATACTGGTTTTGCACACTCATTAGGGCGGAAGTGAGGGATTTCAGACGCAGGGTTGGTTGTGTGTGAGAACCCCAGTAGATCAGCAGCTGCTGGGACACTCAGACCAGCAACCGATGACACCTTCAAAGACACTTAAACCACCTTTCCTCTCCATCCTGATGCTCAGTTTGAACTCGAGATGATCCTCTCGACCACCTCCACATGCCTGAGTGTCCTGAGTTGCTGCCGTGTGATTGGCTGATGAGATGGTTGTGTTGAGGAGCACCTCAAGCAGGTGTTCCTAGCAAGGCGTGTCCTTTGTCCTTGTGCGGGTTCTGTTCACGGAAGCTGCTCCTAATGGACCGATATCACTGAACCAACCTCAAAAAGACGCCTCCGCAAACTGAAACTGGCTCTAAACTGCGAAGGCCAAGTGGATGTTGCTTTCAAATGCAAGAAATATTGACGTTATGTGTTGAAGTTTTGAAATTTACGCTGCCGATATCTGCATGAAAAGTGCAGCGTGATAAACATCTCAACGTTCTCGCTCCAGACACGCCTGTGTAATCTCAGTATCACCGCGGGTTGTCTTTTATGACCTTGGCGCGTCTTCATTATGACTATTATTATTATTATCATTGTTATGGCACGTTCCTCGTCACCACTGAGAACGAGGGTTAAGCCTCGATGTGCTCCCGCAGGCTTCAGATGAATAAAACGACCGAGTGAATCCGATTGGATGCGGAAGTGACGAGCCCCGTGATTGGTCCGCCAGGAATACTCATTAGCAGCCGCCTCGGCCCTGTCAAGCGCAGAATTACTCATCCCTGACCTCCTGTCTACCCAGAATCCTCAGCGGTCCGCCTTCCCCTCATGCATCTCTGCCACTCATTAAAGCTGTGAAGCGTCGGGCCCCTCAGCTACTTACATCAGTTTGGATTATGCAACAATTTCCTCAGTAATTTCTTCTGCAAAACCGATTGACATTTTCAACTGTGCTATGCACGCCTTTAAATTAGCGTCTCGCTAAACATTAATACTTCACAATGTTTTTTTTTTTAATTATTATTTAATTTTTATTTTATATTTATAATAATTAAAACAAAAACAGCTTTGGAAAGCAAACCAAACGGAGAGATGTGGTTTTCTCATTATATTCTTGTACCATCTTAAATTATTTTTACTTTGAATTTAATCATATTACTGCAGAGGTGCTGAGTTTTGTACTTAAAGCTTCCATATAGAATACTTTGTATATTAACACTGGATCTAATCGGCTGTTTGTTACTGATCTGCAGTCATGAGGCGTTTTAGTACCTTTCAGCATCTTTTCGGTGTTTTGATTGGCTCCCGCCTCTCTCACCAGGAAGCAGCTCTCGCCGAAAGAGCTCAAATAAGCTAACCGCACTGACCAAACTAAGCGCACGCGGCCGGCCGGCACCAAACTGCAGGCGCACAAACTGAGCAACTCACTGACGAGCATAATCATGCGTCGTGTTTATTGAAGAAAATGTTCCAGCCTCCGAGCTCCACCCCGGTTTCTTAGCTCTCCGCGTAATCCTGCTGACAGATGGCCGCTCTGGCAGTGCGGATCCCCGCCGAGCCCAGTGTAAAGAAATGCAGTTTTTTAAAAAATATATATATAGATTGGTCCCCAAATTGAATCACCGCTTCTTCTTCTTTTGCCCACAACACACTCCTCCGATAGGTTCAGTGAAATTTGGCTCAGTAGTTTTTTTGCGCAGAAGCTGCGAACACACAAACCAACTGGAATGGACCCAAACTCCTCGCTGGAGGTAACAAGACAGAAAACGCACCTTAATGTCTCTTGTTCAAGTAAATCCTCTTAAACCTCACGCTGCCATACTCATCTCATTACTGCCCCCTACAGGCCTGAATTATTTGCAAACAGCATGACTTTTGTCCGCAGAAGAAGACTTCCCGGCTGGTTTGGATGGTTTAACGTTCATACTTCTGGCTTCTCTCCCTGCTTCTGATTAAGGCTCTCCCCTAAACTCTTAAGCGGGAGGCATCCCTGTCCAGGTGAAGACCAAAATAGATTATTGCAGTTAGATCGCAGCATAAATGTTGTTTAAACATTCACAGTCTGCAAAAACAATCCGTTTTCATGGTGCAATAAACGCCCAGCAGAGACGAATATCGCGTGCAGGAGCAGCCGCGCTCTTCGCCAGTCACTTTTAAGCACGTTCAGGCAGGCTCAAGCAAGGTCGCCGCTGTTTACACGTGAGTCATTTCCGCTCGTGGCCGACGGCGCCTGGCCGGGATGACCAACCAGACGCGGCTCGCCCCTCACTCATTCCGCGACACCCCCCCCCCCTGCATCAATAACGGCGTGTCTGCTGCGACCA
Source organism: Dactylopterus volitans (assembly GCA_901007715.1). Classification (NCBI taxonomy): domain Eukaryota; kingdom Metazoa; phylum Chordata; class Actinopteri; order Syngnathiformes; family Dactylopteridae; genus Dactylopterus; species Dactylopterus volitans. The sequence goes on along the minus strand of CAAKHG010042939.1, from coordinate 13,892 downwards.
CAGCTCAGTAACAGCGGTTGGTGCTGTCAGTGAGTTACAGACAGGAGGCGGCCCGCTGTGACACAGGTTGTCTGTAATTACAATCCTCTCCCACAAGAGAATGTGTGTGTATGTGTGTGTGTGTGTGTGTGTGCGCGCGCAAGATGAAGCACGAGAGCGACACAGACCAGCGAGGAAGAGGAAGAAACGCGGCAAAATATCTGATTTCAAAGTAAAATCTCTCCGCCTCGCTCGCCATTTTTAGACGCGCGCACGTTGCAGTCGTCACTTAGAAAGTTTCCGAAAATTAAGCCCCAAAAAGCTCAAACATTGTAAGTATATTTTACTGTATGACAGTTCACTTCAAAGCCAATCGCCTCATGATCCTTTCCTGGCCTTTGATTGGTGGATTTTCTGCTCTGCTGTGTACAAAATCTTCTGACCTCATTGTCAAGTTCTCATAAGAGGAACCACCAGATGCTTCTCTTCAGGTCAGGTGCATGAGAGCGTTACTTGTCTCCACCATCTTGGCCTCACCATGGCAACCCCCACCCCCTTTCCCTTCTTACCTCCCCCTGCACACACACATACAGGTTCTTAAGCAGGCTTTTCTTTCTATCCTTAGCCTTCCCCCTCCTGTCTTCTCCTCCCTCCGTGATTCTCCTCTCTCCATCCGCCCCCCCCCCCCCCCCCCCCCCCCCCCCCCCCGCCCCCCCTTCCCCCCCCCCTTTTCCCCCCCCCCCCCCCCCACCCCCCCCCCCCCCGCGC
>CAAKHG010042939.1:0-12951 GCA_901007715.1 Dactylopterus volitans | reverse complement strand
TTTTTGTTTTGTTTTGTTTTGTTTTTCTTTCTATCCTTAGCCTTCCCCCTCCTGTCTTCTCCTCCCTCCGTGATTCTCCTCTCTCCATCCGCCCCCCGCCCTCCCCCCCGCCCTCCTCCATGTGCCCGATTACCAACTGCCATTTTACCCCGACACTCGAGGAACCCGGGCTCTGCCGTGCGTCTCGGCGTATGACTCAAGCTGCGGACCCAGCCGGAACACACACACACAAACGTACTCGCGCGCGCGCACGCTTTTGCGCGAACTCCGGCGCTCAGACCCCCTCGGGTGGACGTCAGCAGGTTCCCCTCCGGCTCTTTTTCCTCGTCTCTCTTGGACCATGTTTCCAGAACACGTGAGTTACGTCCCTGCGGCGCGGATGTATTTGCGTTGCGACGCTGTGCCAGTTGCGGGCAAGTTGCTCTCTGTTCTTAAATGAGCGTCAAGTTAGATTGCAAGTGGGAGCACGAACGCTGTGAAGCGGGGTCACAGCGCCGGTTAGCGTGACTAACCTTGGGCCGGATGCGCGCGTTAAGGTGACCTCGCGTTGCATTGGATTTAGTTGCAGGCGGCAGCGGGGAAAATGTTAAAGTGAACAGCCTCTCAAATCAAGTTAAGTCATATGAGACGGGCAGCGGCCAAAATGGGCCCCGGGAACTCTCTCTGCTGCGTCACCGTGGAAACCAGCGATTTGCTGCCATGGCTCGTTATAGCTGTGTCATGGGAAAAAGTTCCAGCATCTGCCCCCACCCCCTCTGAAGGAAAGGACAGAGAAGGAGCGCGGCGATATTTTAGGTGTGAGGTTGTTATGAGAGTCGGATCTCGAAGGGGGATTAAGAGGCGGCGCGTCACGTTGGGAGCATCTACAGCTAAAAGCAGTGATCTGGCTTGTTGTCCGGCCCCGTGGGACTTAAGAGCCCGCTAAGCTCGCTGATGACGCTCACCTTTTGACACCGCAGCCGTGGCAATTATCGTCGTTCTCTTCAATTGGAAAAAAAAAACAAAAAAACAATAATAATCAAAGTTTTCTGTGTTGATTCAAGCTACACGATTTGTCGATTTTTCACCGCTCGAATCAGGAAAGCATCCTTTTTGCGGTGCGTTTGTCCCATGCCGTCACGCCTGGCACAATTAAGCAGAAACATGTTTTTATGTCGGTGTTCACAGTTTGCGACGACGGAAATATTCTACATCCTTTTCCGCAGAATGTTTTTAGGCGTACGGTTCAATTGAATAAAGGAAGCCATGGTGAACTTGGTCTTCAAAATATGTCTGTATGTAATATGTGCTTCAGTTTCGTTAGCTCGCTTGACTTTTTGCTGTGTTGAAAAGTTACGCTGCGCGTGTGTGTTTCGAGGTGCATCGCGAGAGGATGAGAGTGAGCTTTGTTGGTCGATAAAGGCGAATGCGCGGCGGCTTGTTGGATTTGCACGTTTCTGCAACGTGTCACTCCGGGTCGTGGCCAAAAGTCGTATGTAACGCTCTAATATGTTGGCTAGTCCTGTTAGTGCACGTCCTGTCCTCAACTATCAGCCAAGCACCCAGATTAGGAATTGTGAAGCCGCAAGTGTGATTAGATGGAGATGGATAACAAGCGTTGGACACATGACAAAAGGTGCTGGGGAAAAAAAAAGAAACTATTTAAATCGGCAAAAAAAATTTGCAATTTAAAGAGCTCCTTTGCTGTTGTTGGGATGGATGCTTCGGCTACTGTTTAGACGGGGATTTTGTAAGAGGACCGCAATCGAATCACTCCTTTCAATGTGCGCTCATTGGAGCAGTTGATGTTATTTGGGGGGTTGTGACATAACAAATTCCCGTGTGATGCTGAATAGCTTTTGCATCGTTGCCGTTTGACAACATCTCTGGATTCAGCGGCGCTTTTATGCTTCTGTGTTGTGTGTGTGTGTGTGTGTGTGTCCCTCAGGTGCGCGTGAAGGCACAGCATGCATTCAGTTGCGGTAGGGATGTGGGACCCCCAGCCCCTGTCTAAACATGCCTCGCCCCTCCCCCCACGACCCCCCTCCAACGCGCGCCTCGCCCATGTGACCACAGCCACTCCAGCCAAGCGGATCACCTTCTACAAAAGCGGCGACAGCCAGTTCGGCGGCGTCAGGATGGCCATCCACAGGCGCAGCTTCAAATGCTTCGACGCCCTGCTGGACGACCTTTCCCAAAAGGTTAGCGGCGTATGCATCAAACTGCGATGTCTCCTTTTTCTGCTCCTCCCCTCGGCAGCGGCTTTTCATCTGCATGGAGATAATGAACCACACTGTTATTTTAATCGGTCAATTTGGAGACTCACCATTATTAGATGGATAGACGAGAAGTCGTGTGTGCAGATGCTTATACGTTTGTCCACATGCAGGTGCCGCTGCCGTTCGGCGTGCGGACTGTGACCACCCCGCGCGGCACCCACACCATAAAACACCTGGAGCAGCTCCAGGACGGTGGCTGCTACCTCTGCTCCGACCGACGCCAGGCTAAGCCAATCAACATGGAGCTGGCAACCAAGCGCCCAAGCATCTGGTACTATCATAGCCGCAGACCCCAGCGACCCGAATCCTTTTCTGCGACTCCGCCTGGGCATCTGGCATACAGGCAGCGACGGATCCTGCTGGTGAAGAACTCGGAGCCTGGAATTAGGAGGACCATGGTGCTGAGCAGGAGGTCAACCAGGAGTCTGAAGGCCTTTCTTGAGGAGGTGTCTGAGCTGATGCAGTTTCATGTTCGGAAACTCTACACTGTGGAGGGACGCAGGGTAAGAAGTGATTTGTTTTTCAATGCACAATGTCGCTATAACTTCCGAGTGAACTGTCTTTGGTGGCAACTCCTGACCTGCGAATTTGTTTCAAGATTGACAGTGCTCAAAGCCTGATGACTTGTCCTGCTGTCTTGGTGTGTGTCGGCCGGGAGGCCTTCAGTCCAATGGTGGTAAGCTTTATCAGGAAGAGCTCAGAGGATAAACTCCCTGGTCTGGGCAGCAAGTCCCCTGGTCTTGGTCCCAGGACACCTGGAAATGGTGCTCGATCCCCTGCTACTCAGGGAGCGAGGTCACCACCTCATGGAGATCAGTCCAGAGCCAGCGAGTATAGTGAAGGGCATGAGAGCAAGAAAAATGGTGAGTTGTTTTGCCTTCATACATGTACAGAATTTAGGCAGTGGTGTTTACGTAGGCAAGTCATCGAGCACATTTCATACCCAAAGGCTTTTAATTCAGGGAATGAGAAAAAGTGAAATAAAAGTTACTATTAAAAGTGTTTTTTTTCTCTCTCTTTTCAGAAAACTTCGGTCTAGAAACCAAAAAGAGCATCATCCACCCTCGATCTGAGTCCTCCAACCGCTCCGCCCGTTTCTCTTTGTCTTCAGAGAAGTCAAATGGCAATGGTGTAAGTGCCTACTCTCAGGCCAGACCAGCTATCATGAACGACGACATTGAAAAGCGGGTCCTGGTCAACAAAGACGGCAGTCTCTCAGTGGAGATGAGGGTACGCTTCCGCCTCCACAATGACGAGACCGTGCAGTGGTCCACACAAATCAAAAAATCTCCATCTCTGACCAATGAATGCTGTCCTATGAGCCAGGCTCAACCCCGCTACTTACAACAGGGCCAATCAGAAAGCTGCTCTGACCCTGACTTCACATCCTTTGAGCCGGATAGTGTGGATTATTCCGGTCAACCTCTGCAGCACGAACTGGGAGGGAGCCACTGCCCCTGCTGCTACCACAGACAGGAACAGCAGTACGACTTGTGGGAAAACCCAGCTCACAACCTCAAGCAGGCGCCTGTCCCACCCCCATATGCATCCAGCCACGCCCACACCATGATGAGACACACACATTCCTCCAGCTCGTCCTCATCGTGCAACTCCAGGAGGGTGGTGCGTTGCCGAGCGCGGCTCTCCAACTCCGGAAGGGGCTCGGGATCAGAGCAGAGCCAGCTGGTCCAGGAGGAGATGTGTGTGACGGAGCAGGTTGAGCACAGGGTCGAGCAGGACGGAGACACCCACGTGGAGGTGCGCAGGGTGAGCCGGTGCTGCAGCCGCAGCGAGGTGGTCGCCGCCGACGGCGACCAACAGCCTCTTAGCAAGAACTCACTCGAGGTTGAGGAAATGGAGGAAGAGGAGCGCCCGCTGTCTGCGGTCAGCAGCTCCTCACATGTCCTGCAATCGCTGAAAGAAGACCAGGATGATGAAGAGGATGACTTGCCGCCCAGCGTCTCGCAGTGCAGTCACAGCAACGGGCCATCACCATCCCCATCCTCCCAGATCCAGTTGAGGGACAAGCCAACAAGTGATGAACACAAGTGTGAGGACGGAGAGGCAAGAGGAAGTAGGGCGATATCCGCAGCCTCCTCTTGTCACTGCAAAGCCGCCACCCCACACTCAACAATTGTAGCAGACGAGATGACTCGAGCCTCAAGCTCCAAGTCTAAAGGAAGCAGAGTCTCCTGCAGGTCCACCAAAGTCAGGCTGCAGAACTCGGAGGACGAGGGGGCAGCAGATAATGGGGACGAGGAGGTAAAAAGGGTTGTAAGTGGTTTGTCTTGCCGCTCCCAGCAGTCAGGGACATCTAGTGTATGTTCTAATTGTGGGGGCTACAAACAGGGGGTCACTTCCAGCTCCCATAGTAGAGCTTCTCAGAGATCCCATCACTCCCCCCAGGCATCTCCAAACCCTGCCTCACCTCTCTCAAACAAGATTGCCAATGATGGCAATGATGACAATGGGTCAGATGTTTCAGATGTGTCCACTCAATCCAACAAAACCAATCTCACAAACCACGGGGGCTTCGCACCCAGTGCCATCTCGAGAACATCTAATCCTGAGCCTGCAGGGAAAGAGGAGGAACGGGCTCCTAGTGCCACCTCAGTTACAAGCCACAGGTCCAGCAAATCACAGCGATCTGGCTGCAATGGCGCCACCAGTGCCACAGCTGACAAAGACAAGGATAGAAGCCCCAGCGCCATGTCAGCTCGGTCCAACCTGTCTGCCAGTTCCAGCAAGTCTCACAAGTCCAACTGCGGTGGCGCAGCTGACGGTCCTGACACCACAACAAGAGAGGAAGCAGAGGGAGAGGACAGTGTGGAGAGAGCAATTAGCTCCCTGTCAGTTAAATCTGGTATTTCGACAAGTGCTTCAGTCAAGTCTCACAAGTCCAACTGTCCATTGTCGGGTGACAATACAGTTTTGGAAGAGAGTGACGAGAGAGCTCACAGTAAGCTTTCTGTCAAGTCTAGCGCCTCCAAGTCTGACAAAGCAGAAAGATCTGCCAGTGCCCTATCTGCTAAATCCTCTAAATCAACGAAATCAAATGTATCGGCAAAGTCCAGGGCATCACAAAGGTCCACCTGCAGTCGCTGTGAGAGAGAAGTAACACCTGCTCCAGTAGCTGATGAAGCAATTGTGGATACAATTGAAAAGGAGGAAAAAATGGAGGAGAGAGCAGCCAGCGCCACCTCGGCCAAATCCGACCTGTCTGCGAAATCCCACAAATCCGACAAAGCATCAGAGAGGCCACTTTCACCAAGGTCGGAGGCAGGAGATGAAGGCGAAAGGGCAGCTAGTCAGATATCCGGTACATCGGTTAAATCTAACAAGTCTCACTGCAACGGCAATGAAAATGTACCCGAGGAAGCCGAAGAAAAAGAAAATGAGATGGTGGAGGAAACGCAGCAGGGGTCGGACACGGTAGCGTCTGCCAAATTGGCAAATGAAGAGAGGGCAGCCAGTGCCTTGTCCTCTAAATCTAAAAAATCTTCCCGTCATGGCAACAAAGGGGAAGAGACGGAATTTGGTGGTGAAGCCGAAGCCAGAGCCGCAAGTGCGCTGTCCGGCCAGTCGGCTGCCTCTGCAAGGTCACACCACACAGACTGTGGCGCGAGCTCAAGGGTGGCTTCTCCGGGTAAATCAGAGGTGGGTCGAACCCCCAGTGCTATGTCGGGGAAATCAAACATTACTGCCAAGTCCTCAAAATCCCAGCGGTCCAACCGCACCGCGGCGTCCGCAGATCCGAATGAAGCCGATGTACCTTCAATTGAGACACAAGGAGAGACGCAAAATGGAAACCAGGAGCGGGTGGCGAGTGCCATGTCTGTAAAGTCAAAATCCTCTGCAAGGTCCAGTAGTTCGCAAGACCCAAAGTCTCGTAAGAATCCCAAATCAGTGACGCCAAGTCAAAACGGTGTCACCATTAAAACCCCCGAAGGGTTTGGTGAGGTGGGGGATGACGCAACGGAGCGACCACAGAGTTCCGCCTCAGCTAAATCGGGGAAATCTAACGTTTCATCTGCTTCACAGAGGCCTGATCACGATGAAACCGCTCATAATGCTGATGCTGAAACAGCAGATGCAGACGAAAAGACTGAAGAAAGCGGCGAACCCAAATCTTCCGAACATTCCGCAGGCCAAACACTCTCACCCAGGAGAGCATGTTCCCCACAGACTCTCTCACCCAAAAGTCCAGTTGCACCTCCCAGCAGTCCCCAGTCTCCTGTGCAACAGTTGCCTGGCCTTGCCGTTGGAGAGACGAGAGGGAAGAGTGCCTTGTCAGTTCACTCTGTAACCTCCGCTAAATCGGGCAGGTCCAAGTGTCACTGTGGAACAGCTTCAACACTTGACAAGGCCAAGATAGAAACGGACGGGGATGGTGAGGAAGTGGAGGATAAGGGTAGCAAAGAGGACCGGAAAAGTAAAGACAATGAGCGAGCACGCAGTGTCATGTCGGCCTCCTCCAAAAGAACAAGGAGAGAATCAGAGGGTACTGAGCAGCCGCTGAGTCGGAACTCATCGGGCTCAGTCTCTCTTGGGTTGCCAGACGACCAGGAAACGGGCGACTCGGACAGCGGCAAGTCCAGCGTTGCATGCTACCGAGACACGGCGAGTAAGGACAGAGCGAAGAGGGCGTCGCCTTTTGTCTGCTCAAGCGAGGTGTCTCACAAGTCCAAAGCTAACGGCAATGAGAGCACCCTGTCGATGAACCCCCCAGCAGTTGATATCCCTACTATCGAAACACCCGGAGGAGATGGCGAAGAACAGGAAAAAGAAAGATCGGCCAGTGCGGTCTCAAGCAAAACCAACAAGTCCCACAAGTCCTCTTGCAAGTGCGGCGTCAGATCACCAGAAAATGACCTCGAGACGGGAAGCGTGAAGTCTGCTTCTGTTAAGCTCGCCAGCCAGGAAGTCCCTGACAACAGGACATCGTCTGCGATGTCCTCAGTGAGCCACAAACCAGCTAGCAAACCCAAAGTGAAAGCGCATGTCACCGACAAGGACGCAGCCAGCGTACACTCCAAGAGTTCCTGCTGCCTCAGACCAGAGTCGGCGGTTTCAGGTGCCCCGCAAATGAAACACTCAAAGCAGAGAAAAGAAGACGGTGCAGTCAAAGGGACTGTCGCGCCGCTGCACACCGCCGGGCCCAAAGAGGAGGCTTGCAGCGAAAGCGCTCTGTCGCACTCTTTATCCGCTGCTGATCTTCTGAAGGAAGCCATGGCGGCTGCAGCACGCCCGCACAGCCGAGGGTCCAAGGCTAGCAGAGCCAGCGACAAGCCCAGGAGTGAGAAAAGTGGGCGGCGCCAGAGAAGCAGGAACCAAAAGGATCGCGACGAGGAGCAGGAGCTGACCCCCGCCTGTCTGCCCAATGCCTCCCCCAGTGAGGTGGTCAGCGACTGGCTGAGGAGCATCCCCGTTAACAGCAACATGCTCGCACTTGGGGACGAGATAAACGAGGACGAGCAGGAGAAGGAGCCGGAGGACGGGCCCGAGGAAGAGGCAGCAAACCAGGAGAGCCCTGACGCCGAGAATGCCGAAAAGAAGGAGGAGGCTGACGGTGTAGAGAAAGGAGAGGACGAGGCAGCCGGTGAATGCAAAGCAGCCGAGGAGGAGGCCGCTTCAGATCCGGCTCCGGACCCTCCGGCGGCGGCTGCTCACCCCGACACTCCGCTGCTGAGCGGCGAGTCTCTGCCCAAGAACTGGCGCTCCTCGACCGCGGTGATGAAGGTTCTCCTGAGATCGTCTCCGGGTCGATGCCAGAGCATGCCTGAGGTAGGCCGCCGAAAATGGAAAATCAAAATCTTAGCTGCGCTCTATCACGACTCTTAGATATCATCAACTACCCAACTGACAAGGGTTTTAGTTCTGGTTTATCTGTTCCGTGTGGTTGCTGGTGGCAACAGTAAATCCAGTCGGACGATAACATACGTCACCGTACATTTGCCGTGACTACTTAAAATTACGCTAAACCTTTTCTCACCATGTAAATGCATCGGTTCTGTTGAGTGTGAAGTCACAGAAGATTAATTTTTTTTTCCATGCACGTCACCGCTCACAGCAAGCTCAGTAGAAAGTAACTTAATAGGCATTAATGTTGAATAATGACAATGAAAATATTTGAGGTTACTTTAAACAATGTGATATTCCATATCAAAATTATAGCAGCATCAAACTGTTATTTTCTTCACTTCTACAATGGCTAAATCATTTATATGAGAAAACAAATACTTTTTTTTATCAAACCATCTGTGTAAAATTAAACAAGCATTCATTATCTAACAGTATAATTAATACACCTGTACTACCAGTCGCTAAGCTAAGCTAAGGTAACCTTAAGTTTTATGCAGATATGCGTTGCTAGGCACCGGTTGCCAGGCAGCGGTTGCCAGGCACCGGTTGCTAGGCTTCTTCATCAATAAATGACCCTCGAGGTCAACAGCCGAGAGTCTGGATGTGAAAAGAATGCTGTGAAAATTCCAATTTCTCTTTCTCTTCCTTCAACGAGGAACAGATGAATATGCAGACACACACGGGCGGCGCATATTTGTTGCACCTGTGGGATCAACTGTAAAGAACTGAGATACGAACGCAGTCTAGCCAGGCATTAAAGCCTGAAGATTTCAGATAAATTTCGAGTGTAAGAATGAGGTGTCAGTAACTGTCTGTATGAATGGATTCTAAATGGAATGTGTCCTTCTGCGGGCCTCAGAAGGAACACGCTTAAGTGTGTAAACATGTAAACAGTCATTATTCTCCGAACGTCTTGTCTCCTCCAGGTGTCTCCGGTTTATGGTCGCAGACTCAGCTCATCCGCCAGGGGTCTCCTGGACTGTTTGGCCCAGCTCCAGCTCATCGAGCCGGCGCTGCATCCCGACTGCGACCAACAGAAGGACCACAACCAGAAGTACGAAGACATCATGGCCATCCTTCAGTCCCTTTGGCTGACTGAACCCAGGGTCGCGGACACCAAGGAGAACAAGGATGTCGGCACCGACCAGGTGTCTCCACCAAGGTCCTCATCTGGGGTGGGCATGAGTTGCGGCTCCGGCGGATCGGGGAAGGAGAATGGGAATCAAGGAGATGAAATAAGCCCAAAAGAGGCTGAATCTTTGCAGGAGGTTGAGGCGGTGCAGACGGTTGTAGAGGAAAAGGATGAGGGGAATGCGGAGGCAGGAGATGAGGAGACCGAGGCCGAGCCAGAGACAAACACAAACGCGGCAGAGGATCCGGCGCAGAGCGACGAACAAAGCACCGTCCCTCCCAGTCTGGACAGTCCCAAAGCCACCGAGAACCCGTCCTCGTCCGACAAGAGCTCCGCCAACGACAGCTCCAAATCGCACACCGACAACGAGCGGGAAACCCCGGACGACACCAGCTCAGGAACGCCGCCCACCGTCCTGCGAGCATCCTTGACCAAACGACCGTCCCAGGATCCCGACCCAGTGTGGGTCCTGCACCTCCTGAAGAAGCTGGAGAAACAGTTCATGAACCACTACATCAACGCCATGGCGGAGTTCAAAGTCCGCTGGGACCTGGACGACAGCCTCATCCTGGACACCATGATCTCGGAGCTGAGGGACGAGGTGAGCCGGCGCATCCAGAGCAGCATCGACCGGGAGATGAGGAAGATCCAGGGCCGCGCCGGCAGAGGCGGCAGGTCGCCGCGACCGCCGCAAGGAGCAAACCTCTCCAGGGAGTCCACCATGACAGAGAAGAGGCGCCGCATGTTGCAGGTAAATCCGCCGCAAACCTCCTTTTAAACTCTGCCGCCGGACGGACAGAGAGACCATGTTTGGTTTTGTTTCCCCTCAGGTGATGAAGAACCAGTCAGTGAAAACCGCCGACTCCCTCAGCGATGGAGAGATGACGGGTGATTTCAGCGACCAGCGGAGCGAGGACGAGTACTGCCCCTGCGACGCCTGCGTGCGCAAGAAAATGGCGGCGCGGCCGCTCAAGACGAACCCGATGGCCGCTGAAGCGCCGGTCATGATGGAGTTTGACCTGCTTAAGATACTCCAGCTGAAGAAAAGCCCGCCGCCTCCCGCCGCGCCGCAACCCGCAGACAGAGGAGGCGACGTCGTGGCTGTGGAGGAGGAGGGAAGGAGCTTGGAGGTGGTGCAGGAGGAAGAGGAGGAGGATGAGACCAAAGAGGACATCAAAGCGGAGGTTGTGTTGGAGGAGACGATCCCAGAGGAGGACGAGGAGGAACCCACGGATCAAGGAACGGACAAAGAGGAAGAGGGCGAGCAGGAGGAGGAGAACAGCGGGGAGGATGAGGAGCAGGAGGGAGGAGAGACAGGCGGCGAGGAAGGCGGGGAGGAGAGAACGTCAGGAGACGAGGAGGTAAAATGCCGATGCCGGCCCGCTAAAAGTGAGGAGGAGAGCGGGAGAGAGGAAGAGGAGGGGGGAACAGCAGAAGGAGGGAAGGCTGCGGAAACTAGTGACGACGTGGAGGATGAGGGAGAGAAAACGGGGGAGGAAGAGGGGGAGACCGCCGAAGACGAGGGTGAGACAGGAGGCGATGTGGGAGAGACCGAAACCGGGGAAGAGGAGGAGGAGGAGGGTCACAAGGAGACAGTGGGAGAGACAGAAACCGGGGAAGAGGAGGAGGAGGAGGAGGGTCACAAGGAGACAGCGGGAGAGACAGCGGGTGAGGAAGAGACCACTGAAAATGGGGGTGATGACGAGGAGGAAGCGGCAGAGGAAGAGTGTGAGGTGTCCGAATTCAAGCCCGAGGAGGAAGGTGAACTGACCGGCCGGGACAGCGGCGAGGAAGAGGAGTCCGAGGGGACAGGGGGCGATGGCGGGAGAAAGACGGAGGACGAAGAGTCGACGCCGGTGGAGGAGTTTGCGGAGGGGAACGTCAGCGGCTCGGCGGAGGCCGAGGATGAGGAGGACGAAGGCGAGTCCAACGGAGAAAATGGAGGCGAGAGTGAAGAGCAGGCAGGAGGGGCGGAGTCAGAGGAGGAGGAGAAAGGCTCGTCACAGGTCAGGATCCTCGCGCTGGATGCAGTGATGCAGTAATTAGTACAAATGAGTAAAAGATCTGAAGGGCCGAGATGTGTTTAAATATGATCAGTATAAATGTGGAAGACAATATTGAAGGAAAAGTTCAGGTTATTATTTGTATCTTATGTCTGTAGTTCTGGTTAATTGCAATTGTCTTTTTGACAAATCAAAATTTAAATATTTTTTTCAATTTAAATTCATGGTGATTAATTGTTTACAATAATTCTTTTCGAATTTATACTTCTTTTTTTTGTGCTAATTTGCGAACCACTTTTTTTCCCTGCAAATTCTGTTAATTTTTTTTCAGTAACAATAGTAAGAAAGTACCTGAAAAATTGCCAGAAATTAGTGAAAGTAACAAGAAATTTTGAACAATGGCAAATTTAGTGTTAAGCTTTTTTCATTCAGGAACCTTTTATAAGCATTTGAATAAAAGTTAGATGTTTATAAATTCTCCCACAGAAAGAGGACGAATCTGCAAGTATTCCGAGATGGAATTTTCATGCTAGCTCACATATTTTTTCCAAGCAAAAATTTGGAATTATCAGCCTCGGCCATTAGAAAATTGAAATCTTTCACACATTTGTGACATCTTACAAATCAATTAATCAATCAAATTAACTCCACAGCAGTTCTAACATGAGTAGCTTAATGTGCTCTGGCAAAGCTGGTTTAAATTTCTGCCAAATTTCATTTTCTCAACTGATTATTCGCGCGAAACCTAAATTAGCGCCGTCAGGAATGTTGTTACTTTTGCAGGTTTCACACAGAACAGACGAACAGCTGAGGGATTATAGAAGTGCTTCTAATTATGCTGATTAGCAATCTGTTGAATAATTATTTACCCTTTGGACCAAATCATAGAAGTGACACACCGACGTTACCATGCGCAGAGGAAAAAAATTAGTTATGTTTATCCACATTATGTCGCCTTCTTTTAAATGACTGTGGACTGTGAGGAGCAAACCGTGCTGCCTGGTAACCAGTTAAATAGTTCAATAGAATGTGTAAATTAAGAAAAGGTTGTTTGTGCAAGTAAAATAAAAATAAAAAAAACGGTTGTGCCAAATTCCTGAAGATGCAAAAGTAGTTTGAGTGTATTTTGAAACACCGGCTGCCTGAACATGTCCGCCTCCAACAGGAATCTGACCTACTGCAGCCTAAACGCTAATTCTAAGCCTGCGGGAACAGATAATCTCACCATCCAATTAGATGGCCTGAAAAAATCCTGCTTTGTTTGGCCACAGCGCAGCGTTCCCTCTGCCGGGAGTCTGTTACCGCACCCTTTGGTCCGCATTAAAGGTCCCATATTTCTAATATTTACACCGGCTGAGGCTCGGCCGCGTCCAGATTACAATCCATCACACACACCCGACGCTGACTTTGAACCGCCGCCATGTAACCGACTTGCGTCTATAATTACTGACAATCACCTAAACCGGCACGTCGGTTTAGCTAATTACAACTGATGGGACACACCGGCTGTTATCTTGTTCAACCTTCAGGGTCGAAGGGCGTCCGCGGCCGCCTGCGTGACCGAGGGAGAGGAGGCCGACGGCGAGGACTCGGACGCCGACGGCAAACGTCCCGCCGACACCAGCGCCGACGAATCGGGGCGCGAGGGAGGCGGGGCCACAGGAGACGAGGGGAGCGAGGGCCGGGAGGAGGAGGA
>CAAKHG010042938.1:0-33815 GCA_901007715.1 Dactylopterus volitans | reverse complement strand
GCGGAAATTCCCCCCCCCCCCCCCCCCCCCGATTGGACGTCACAGATGCTTGAAACAGGCGCACGAATGTACCTTTCAGATACATAACGTCATTGTGACACATCATTTAATGGAAGCTTGTCATAATCCGTATGTAACATTGCCAACAAAAAAAGGTGTTTTGTGGGGTCGCGCGACCAAATTTTTTGGGTCTTTTTCTTCCGGGTGTTGCTGAGATGTCGCATTTGAGAGCTGCGACGTACAGCCGGACGTGAAGGTTAATCCCTCCCCTCCTTTGGCTCCGCCCACCTGCCGGCGCTCCGGCTGGTCCTCACGGTCTCCTGCCTCTGCCCCTTTCCCGCCAGCGTGGTAGCCGAGCGGCTTTCATTTCACGCGAAATTACAGGTCGTCCTCTCCCTGCGTCGGCGCTAGCTTCACTGCGACGCGGTTTGGCGGTTGCCGCGCTAACATCTGCGTCCGCAGCGTGCAGCAGCTAATTGGCCGACCGCGCCGCCCAAACAGCGAGCGGGAGCCGCGAAGCTCCGCAGAGCTGCAGAGTCACTGACGATTATTTTTAGGCGCACCGCCGCGAGCTTCCACCCCACCTCCCCCCGGGCGCATCACACTCTATTATTACGTTGTTGTCGTTAAAGAATCGATTATGGCGGCTTTAGCTTCAGCCCGAGCGCGGTAAACACTCCGAAGTGTCGCCAGGCAACCGGGCACCAACCAAAGCAGCTGCCTTCATCCTCTGCCTCCCTCGCGGACGACCAAAGATAACGCCGCGCGTCCTCGGCTGCCGGCCTGTAACAACTGCAGCGGCGGCGCGCACACACACACACACACACACGCACGCACGCAGGCGGGGCGCAAGTGCCTCAACGACTATTCCACAAATACTCAGCGATCACACGCTCGCACGCAGAGGTCACGCGCAGGGTGACTCATCGCTGTGCCGCGGCGTCCTGCGGTCAGCCGGCGGTGGTTCCCGTAGCGACACGCTCCGCAAAGAACGACTGGAGACTATCTGCCGCCTCCTGGTTGTTTACGTCCGCGCGGGGTCACAAATCAAGTGAAAACAGCTCCTCCATTATTGGTCACTTTGAAAGCGCCGAGCACCTGGTCTTCCAGGGGCGGGACCGGGTCCAATCGGGTTTCGGTTTGGCCAGTTTAATGGGGAGATTTTTTTGTCCTGCGCGCTGACGGCTGACGTGACGGCAGCCGCCGCGTAGAGACAAGCAAGCTAACAGGCTAACGCTCATGTGAGTCATCCTCGCGCGTGTTTGCAACATAACCCTCGAGCACCTGGGAAAAGGCCCGGAAGCTGGCTGGAGTCCCTCGATCCCAGTCAGACCGGGAGCAGATTCCCCCTCCCGCCTCTCTCACATGTCATCGTGTGTCGCCTCCATGTGTGACACGGCCATAAATACTTACACCGTCACATATGCTCGCATGTTATATATAAACATATATATAGCGTCCGGCCTGTCGCAGGAACGCCGTGCAACCTGAAGCCGAACTCAGCCCCCGGCTTCTCCTCCGAAGAATTCAGGAAATGATCTCATCTAATATATAAAAAAAAAAAAGTCTCTTCCTGCGTTTATCGCTCAGTCACGCGCCAGCTAGAAACTTCCAGCATTTTTTTTTTTTTTTTGCTTTTTTTTCCCCCCATCGGGTGTTTAAAAGGTGCAGACGTGTGAATCAAGGGCTGCCGTTTCCCGACGGAGCGCCGCGTGCCCCCGCGAGCGAAACGCGATCAAACGTGAGCAGACGCACGCCGAACTCCCGTAACCAGTCGGTCCACTGTTACAGTCACCTCACCTGTCGCATGTGGAGATTAGATGCAAGATGTTTACAGAGGAGGAATTTGGATACTAAACCGAACGCTTAGCATATTCAAACTCAAAAACGTTAAAGTCGGGTTTAAAAAAAAAAAAATAGTTGTAAAAGGGTAACTGATTTAAAACCTGGAGGCGGTTTTTCAAAAACCACCTTCTCCTGAACGCGGCGGATTTGGCAGATGAGTGAGGCCGCCGCTAAGCAGCCGCGGTTGACGCCTCGGGATTTCTTCTTCACGGCTTTTCTGGGCGTACAGCGCGCGCTCTGTTGTGGAGCGTCAAGCAGATTTAAAAATAAATAAATAAAAAGTTTCAAACGCGGCACGCCGCCTGATTTGATCTATTAGCGTTTGCAGGAAAATATGGTTTTAGTCGCTAATTCTTTTGGTTTTTTTCTTCTAGTCGTCTCCTCTGTGGTCTGAGGATCCCGCCTTTCTTGAGTACCTGAGTAGGACTTAAACGTATCGTAATGGCGCGTTTCCTTAATGCAGTTTTGCGCTTCTACTTAAGCGTCTAATTATTAGCTCCACCGCTGTCAACTAACATCAAATCGAGTACTTACAGAAGCATGGGAACTCATGACTACCGTTAATGCTTGGGTTTCCATTGCAATTTCTTGCCAAGCAGGATTTAAATGTGCTTGGAGTATTTTAACAATGCAGTATTGGTAAAGCGTATGAATACCCCCCCCCCCCCTCCTCCCCCCACTGCTGCCAACTCACATTACGTCAAATTGACTTTGGAGGGATTTTGTGCGCATGAGCGCCGCATGGTTCGAGGCCTGCGTGGGCCCCGCACGCACGTACGCACGCACGCACGCACGCACATGCATGCGTTCTCCTTCACTTGCGCAGGAAAATGTCCCCACTCCGGCTGCGCCACGTTCACGCCGGCGCCTCATGCCGCGCCTTCCCCCGGGTTGTTCCCCTGACGGCGCGCCGGGAGCTGGCCGCACGGTGGAACCGGGAGGAGTCAGCCGGGCTTGTGTAATAACTGCCCCGCTGGAACTCGAGTTATGTCAGCGCCTCGGGAGCTACCGAGGTTCTCTTTTTTTTTTTTCCAGAAGTCGAGCGGCGGCTCGACTGGAGGTGGGTGTCACCTTTCATGTCCGCCTGTGGGCGGGGCCCGCGGCGGCTCCGGCGCGCCGCGATTGGTCGGGGCGCGCGTCAGTGAGGGGGGAGACCCGCCGCCCATTGGTCAATAAAGTCCCCCCTCTTCCACCTTTTCAATTTAGCGGTGGCCGTCGAAGTCGGGCCCAACTCCCAGGCAACTAACGCGCGGCGCACTTGCAAAACTTTACCCGCTGTCCGCGGCACACTCGTCGGAGGGAGTAACCGGTGCGGGCTTCGCAGCTCTTTTTTTTCCCGTGGAGTTTTGTTTTCAGGACCTGAGAAATTAACTGCGTTTCAAACTTTTTCTCTTCTTCTTCCCAGTTTAAAGAAAAGGGGGGTAGAAAAAAATGGCAGACAGCGAGGATCATCACGTCTCTTCCACCACTTCTCTGTTCAACGACGAGGTGCACCACTACCAGGCCGAGGCGGACCCCGAGCCGGACCAGCCCAAGCATGACCTCTTCAGCGCGGACGATATTGTGGACTTGGTCGGCGGGGCTCGGGACGCCCTGCAGCGGCACATCGCCGAGGATAGTGCGCCACACGAGTTCACAGACGAGGGCTCGTTCGCACCCCAGGAGCCAGTCACGCTACTGGAGCCAGAACTGGTGTCACTCTCGGAGCCCAAGCCTGAGGCGGACGTCTTCCCAGACTCTACCAGCTCCTCTGCTGTCCCCGACATCACTCTGGTTTCCGAAGAGCCCGAGGTCGTGGCCCCTAAGGCTGAGCCAGAGCTAATAGATATTGTTGCGCAGCCACGAGCTGCTCCCGAGCCAGAGCCTGCCCCGGAGCGCGACGCCCTCCCCGCGGCTGAACCCCGGAAAGCAGCCCCATCCCCCGCAGATGCAGCAGACGAACCTGCGGTGACGGAAGAACCACCGGCTCCAGCATCTTGTGAGTGTCTAAACGTTAAAAAAATATATATATATCGCTATCGGTCAACCCGGGGACGGCGTTTTTGTGGTGTTTTTGCCTTTTCGAAAACGGATAAACTCAAAGCTTTCGCCGGTCTGAATGTAATTTAAGGCGAACCTCAGTTAAACGGTTTTTCCCCCGTGTACGTTACATTCCCTGTACATTTGCTACACAGGTTAGCATTGCGTGGCTTTACAGACGCCGATTTAAAAAAAAACCCTTTTTTCACCTCTCGTTTACGGCTTTAACCAACTTTGTTCGCCGTTACTCGCTAAATTGTGTTAAATTGAGGTGTTTTTTTTTTTTTGTGCGCGTTGACGTTCCTGCTGCTCCGTCACGATGAGGCTAGCCGGCTAGCGGGGCTACTGATGCTACCATCACGCTTGCATCATCCCGCTTGACCGGCTGCTCGGGACACCTGGGCGTGCTGCGGTAACGGCGGACGGTGGAAGAGGCACCAGGTGACGAGACGAGCGCGTTTGGCGAGAAAAATGTAACCGAATTTCGGGTGGGGGTGGGTGGGGGTTGTCGTCCCCCTCCCCGGGGTGACCGTCGTGGCTCGGTTCGCCGTCGTGCGGGGATGCGGCCCACCTGTTTCTGCGGAATCGACGACAGGGAGCATAACGCGAGCTGTCGGGGAGTGGATGAGCTGGCGTCGTCGCGCCCGCTAGCACACACGGAGCGACCCTCTCGTCTAATCTAACCGGAGCGGGGCTCGCATTTGTCGGACATCTTTTTATTGGAGCCTTTTCTTCGGTTTGTGTCGCCGTCATCGAGGATATATATTATATATATTTTTTTCTCTCGTAGCCGACGAGCAGCGCCCATCTGCTCCGTGCCTCTCTGCCCGCTGCGTGCCCGCTGTCGCTAATACTAGCTGGGTTCCATTGTCGGACAGGGGTTAGCGTGATGTTTTTTTTTGTTTTTAAATCATTTTTTAATCTTCAAACAACAAAGGATTAGCGTAAACATAAATCATATCCGGGCTTCACCCCCCCGCCACCCCTCCTCTTTACAAAGCTCAGGGTGAGGTTGAGTTTTCAGCAGCCGGCTATCGGCCATCATCAGGTTGACTTCTGTGCTCACTAAAGATAAGATCTTTTTCACCTGTGAGCTGTTAGGATTTAATGAGAATGCGAGCGGATTGTGTGATTTTTATGTAGTGTTTTTATATATTTAGCGGCCGAGTTGATGGCAGGAGCGAGGCACCCCCCCTGTCCGATAATGGAAGCAATAGTTGCTAGCACAGCACGATGTACCAAAGCTGCAACCGGGAGATTAGTCACAACAAAGGAATCCGCTCTGCGTCCCCTCCCCGGCCGGCGGCTTCCCTCGACTTCCATGTTACATCCAGACTTAACCTCTAACGCCTTTAAATCGGCCTTTTATTTCTTTTATTTCTTTTTTTTGCTTCTTGTGTCTCAGGCTTGCCGTTAACTCATCCAGCCCACCCACCTCCACCCAAACCAACACCCCAAATGCAAAAAAGAAAAAGAACCCAGTCAGCTAGAGGCCTCCTGGTGCTGCCTTTTCAGACCTGCCATCAGTTTTATTTTAATTTAAGGCAGAAATGGTGTTGAGCTGGGCTGATGCTAGGTTTTCTTTTCTTTTTTTTGGGGGGGGGGGGGTGGGGTGAGCAGTCTGGGCCGCCGCCGCCGCCACTGCTGCTGTTGTTGCGTGAGATGTGGCAGGTTCGTGGTAAACAGGCCTGCCGGGCTCCTCCAGGCATGCGAGGCAGGGTGGGGCCGCTTGGCAAAGGCCGCTGATGGAGGTGGATGATCAACTCCGGCTCGAGCGCGGCCGTTTTTGGGATAAAAGAATCATGTGAAAGCCAAAAAAAAAAAAAATTAAGGAAAATTAAATCTGAGCTTTGTTCGTGCTTCGGCATCCAGTCCCTCTTTTGTGCTGCCGTCGTCTGTCTTCCAGGCTGCCCCCCCCCCTACTCATCTCTTTTATGGCTTTTTATTGATAATATGAAAGTAAATATTTGACTGTGGCTATTTGAAGCCACTGTGGCTTTTTTTTTTTTTGTAAAACTGCTTACTCATGATTAAAACCCTTTTTTTTTAATCATCTTGGCACATAATCACATGTTGGATCAGACGGAGATATAAATCAACCTGTATGAATGTGGCGTTTTTTTTAATCTGAGTGCAGCTTTTGTCTGCTTTAGATTATGTTTTTAGTGAATGACAACAAAATCTACTTTGATTATGGGCTGTAGTGACTAAATGGCATCGACGTGAGCTCTCGGGGGGCTTTTTTCTTCTTCGCCATTTATCTTTATCCAGCATTGTAGTTGACATTTGACAGGCAGACAAAGATGACATGCAGCAGTGGTCTGCTGGTTATTAATTCATCTCCTACCGCCACCGTATGAAGTGGCCGCCCATGTGATCCGCATGACGCACTCCCTGAATTTTAGCCTGGATAGCAACAGGTAGCAGCACCAGGTGGCTGACAGACAGAGCTAATTAGTTAGATAATCAATCAGGTGTCTATAAAGAATAATGAGCTCCTTTTTTCTTTTGAGGTTTTTCCAAGTAATTTTTTTTTCTACCAGAAATATTGACTTGTCATTTTTGGTTTTCTCCTGCCATTGAGATGCGAGCATCAGGTGAACATGATTTAAAAAAAAAAAAAAAAAAAGTTAATCGGCTGCTGTGGGTATCAATTGCTTTAGTTTTTTTGCA
This sequence comes from Dactylopterus volitans, assembly GCA_901007715.1. Lineage (NCBI taxonomy): Eukaryota > Metazoa > Chordata > Actinopteri > Syngnathiformes > Dactylopteridae > Dactylopterus > Dactylopterus volitans. Next base: position 27,278 of record CAAKHG010042938.1, on the reverse strand, counting down.
GTTTGATGTATATTAACAAATCAAATGAAGATTGCAGCTTGGACAGTCTGGAATTGTTTGGTTTGATTAGGCACCTTTTTTTTTTAAAAAATGCTTTGAAACCGCCTTGATTTTCCTCTTGGAACAGCCGTGCGAGCGCCGCCGGGTCTCGTGTCTGGTGGTTTTGAATGTCCGTCTTGCAACCAGATGACGCCAAAGCCAGCTGGATGATGTTCATCAAACGTGGCGGCGGGAGGCAGCGAGGGCAAAGATGGACACCGTTAAAATTGTTGGGTAGATCATTGAGTATAGCAAAGAGCTGCAGGTTTGGTTTCTATTTCCTTTTTTTTTTTTAAATTTACATTGGCTTTATAGGTTTGTGCTCTCTGGGTGCTCTATGCCAAGAGAAAAACTGCTACATTGCAATTGAAAAGTAGAAAATCAAATTATATCACAATACATTAGCCGTTTTTTGTTTTTTTTAATTGAAACTGCTTGAGAGGAGTTATATTTCACTGAGAAATTCCCTAATATTTTTAGCGTATACATTAGAATGACCAAAATATTAGGAACACCTCAGTACAACCCGGTACAGTTCAACACGCCACAAATCACTGTCCCATAACAATGATGAAAATATGTCTCTCTCAAAAAGATTCAATACAAATTCAACATCAGACTCCTCGGAAGGGAGAATTTTATTGCAGGGCTGTTGCATTATATTCTGTGGTGAACATGCAGTAGTCTTAATGTTGTTTTTTTGAACTGTTTGGCCGGTTGTGTATGTCGCAATACTCCACATAAAATCGTAATACTATTGAATCATGCTTAAGGTGATTATATCACATCATTGGGGCTCAAGCGATTTAGACCTCTACAAAACACTATAAACGAATAGCATGACACCTCAGACTGCTTCTATCACAGGAAGCTACTAAATGGCTCCGCTCATGAAAATATTGTCTGTTTCATATGCAGGTCACGACATTTTTTCTTGTATTTTTCTTTTGCGAGACAGTCGCCCCCCCCCCCGCCGTCATGAATGAATTATATCCCTGCCACAAATAGGCCAGTGGCACAGGAGTGTGTCTCGGTTACTCAGCACTCTGCAGCCTGACGCTGTGGGTTTTCCGTAGGTTTGAGTCAGACTGGCTCTGATAAAATGTTCCCGCAAGCCATTGTGACAAATTAAGTGTGCAGCATCCAGTGAGGCAGAGTACAGTTTTGCCATTTTTAAAATTGCTTTTGTGTGTGTGTGTGTTGGTATTTATGACTATTTAAAACTTCCACGCAGCTCCAACACAACGTCGTCTCCAGATGTAAAAAAAAAGTCACCTACTTATTCACTGTCTGTTTTTTGAGCGCGACTCCGCTGAACCCGAGTCTGATTGGACGCCTGTCGAGACTTTACAGCGCGCGGATTCGCGTCGCCGGTCTGAAAGGTGTCTGACGTGAGTTCTCACCCCCCGCCGCTGCCGCCGCCGCCACCAGACATCATGAGTGACAAGCCGCTTAATTGGCCGGCGCTCGATGGTCAGTGCCGGCCTACATCTTTATTTTTGGGTCACCTACATCCGTCAGCGTGTGTTTGTGAAGAGCTTGTGATGTGGTCAGGTGGATTAGATAGAGGGGTGTCGGGAGTCATAGAGGCTTAAGGCCCGTGTGTGTGTGTGTGTGTGCGCACTGGCCTCCAGTGTTGTTGTTTTTGCTGTATCCTGGCCACAGATAAGTGGGGTTAAGTGCTTTGGAGTCGGACCCCAACCACCAGAAGCGGGCGACTCGGGCCTCTATCTGCTGTTTTCACTCTGCCAGCACAGCAGCTGGCCCTGCGAGGCGCGCGCACACACACAAACACACACCTAGATATGACAAGAAGCGCCCGATAATCTGCTTTTAAATCTCACCTCGTGTCACTCTTGATACGCGCTGAAGTTTCCAGATCCGTGTCTGAAACATGATACCTGCCCGTGTTAATGCCGAGTCATTGTAGCCATGCAGACCTATCGGTGTTGATGGTGTGCTGACTGAGGGACTTAACTGATGACGGCTCTCTTTTTTTTATTCGAAATATTATCAGTTAAAGTGAATCAGCACAGCAGGAAATGCGCACATAAAGCTGATTCGACTGTCATTTTGGCATTTTTCCTGTCCTGCTGAATGCAAGTGAGCCTTTAGAGCTGCAACCATTAGGTCCTTGGATGTGAGAATTCGCCGCTTTTCTCGGTCCTTGATGATGGTAAATGACGCACTTGGGCCGCTGACCCGGCAGAACCACGCACTTAACGACCACATCTCGTGCCGCCAACATCTCGCTGGTGTTCAGTTGTTTTAAAATGTTTTTTTGGCAGAGGAGGTGAAAAAAGTGTCTTTTTAAAACCTTTTTTTTTGTTTGAAAAAAATTGCCGGAGTTTGACCTCCAGAAGGTAAATGACCGGGGTGAAATGTCAAGATGACACACACTGTGTGTGTGTGTGTGTGTGTGTGTGTGTGTAAAACGGCAAGCTCTTTGACTGACTGGATAGTACATGGAGTTCTTTTTTCTTTTTCTTTTTTTTAAAACCAGATGGCAGCAGGTGAGAGGTTTGCCTGAAGTCGTATGTCAAGTGTCGAGCGGTGACGCGTTCCTTTTAGCGCACTTATAGCTCAAGGGGGAGACAAATATGTCGGCATGGTGGGAAGACGCTGAACCTGTCCGGGTGAGGGATTACGTGAGAGCCGGCCTGCTCTGCTCTGCTCAGGATCTTGGCTTCACGGTCGTTTTTCTGCTGGTTGACTGGCAGCCGCCCGTCCACAGGATACTCGCCGTCTTCCTCACTGCGCGCCATTCATTTTCATTGTCCATTTTAACCTTTTTTTTGGGGTTATTTTCCCCATTAAATAAGTCAGGCGTTAAGCACAGAAAATGGTGCAAAATGTCTTGTCTCTCAAAGCCCAAGATGGCGATTTTCAGATGGATGTTTGATAATTGATTTGCTGTTGCTGAGGAGTAAAGAAACCAGAAAATATTCAGATTTAAAAAAAAAAAAAACCTGTGCTCAGGATGTGTTCTTTAAAACTGCTCAAAAACAACTTATCAAAATAGTTGGCGATTTACTTCATAGCTGACAGCTAATTTAAATTTTGAAGCTCTAAATTTGAGGTTTTAGAAAAATGGGGCTGCGCATTGAGAACCTGGCGACATGGAAGGAAAAGTTAGTCATATTTTGCTTTTATCAATAGACCAATTGGTTTATGAATGAGGAGGCCGATGAAGCAGGTGCCTCTCACATCCGCTGAAGACATGGAAAATGGCACATCTGTGTCTAGAAATGACTCGATTGGACATCACGTGAGCCAGAATTGCGCAAGCTAGCAGGGGAAGATGTACCACACTTAACCTTGTTTCCAAGATAAAACCCTCAAAATAAGAATAGTGCTTTTTATTTTGAAGACAAAATGCGCAATGGGAACAGAACAGGGATTTAAATTTTGGCTGGTAAAGGTGTGTACAGTATACCGTAGTACAGTATGTAAGTAGGTGATTGTGAACACAGCCATTGTCTTTTCCCCCTTTTTGAGGTTTGACTGCCGCTCTTGGGTGACATCATCTCATGTCCCGGTTTCACCCCCCTCCCCCGCGTTCGTCATCTGTTGACTTGCCTCCTAATCTCCATTCTCTGTAAGAGGCTAAAACTTGTGCTACATTTGTACGATAACCTGGAATATCACATAAACCCCTTTTTTCATCAACAAAGTCTTCTCTAGAGCTGCGGCAGGCCTCGCTGGTTTGCCTTTTCCCACCGCTGGCTAGTCTCTAAGGCGGTAGTAAATCGGATGGCGACTCCCGCTTTCACCGACAGTTCCGGGGAACAGCTGTACCTCCTGGTTGGACTCGGTGCGCCCAAATTTTTCACAGGAAAAAAAAACGACAACCACCTGGAATTGTTGTTTGACAACGGAGGCGACCATCCTGTTGACCGGTTAGCAGACCACGTTGTGCCAGACCAACCTTTCGGTGCCAGATCAGTACGCAGGGTACCGCAGCAGAAACGTTGCCAAAATCGGGACCTATTTTATAGTTTGGATCTTTTGGATACATCCACAGAATTTTGGCTATCGAAACACAAAAAAAATGACTGCGCTTGTCAAAGGTGTGGCAGTGTGGCGAAACCTCCCAAGTCCAAAGCCAATCGTCTGCTTGCTTTCAGTAGTGAACGTCTAAGATGCTCTGAGTGTGTCTCTCTCGTCAAAGTGAGTGTTGTAACTTTTTTGATCTTGCATCACAGAAGCAGATATTTCCGATTTTCGGGTGAACACTACTTCTTGAAAAAGTGGCATCATGTTTCACAGCCAAAGAGCACTTCCTCGTGCTTGTTACTACTTCCTCTTTGAGTTTTCCCACATTGCTTCAGGGATGAGGCCTTCGGGGACTCGGAAGGTTAATTATTCACACAAAGGGACTGTCGGTGGAAGGCAGATTACTCGCTATATTAGCTTTGCAGAGCCGCCGTTTCTATTTGGCTTTTACTTACTGAGGTCTAAAAATGTCATGGATGAACTGCGCAGTGTGGCTCACGTGCGAACTACGAAAGAAAGACGACAGAAATGGCGGGACTTTTTTGAAGAGAGGCTGTGCGAAGTTATAAACGCATCATGTCACCTCGCCAGGACAGACGGGCAGAACTCCTAAAGAACAGTCGCTAGGAGCCTGGACGTGAGTTCGAAGGCAGCGAAGAAGTGGAGGTCTGTGCAGGACTAATTTTGTTGACTTCTACGCTGCCCCATGGAGGAATTGCCATTTGCTTAATTGCTTAACAACCATGCTAATGTAAAGCAGGCATGGGACTATATGGGCGCACCTATTTACGTACGCAGAGTGAGCATAGATGGGCATTTACTCTTGAGTGGTTTTCAGACTGAAGGTATCAAAACCGGAAAGCCGACCATGCTGACCACCAGGGGAAGATCTGAGAATCGGTTCTCGTCATTTTATAATCCCGTCGCCAGTGTGGACAAGCGGGATATTTTTGAACGTCCTCCTGCAACAGGCGGTTGTCTGTTTCCAGGAAAATGGAATTAAGTTTAAGTTGATTTTGGTAATGGAAGCAGAAACATCACATTCCTTGTGTTCATCAGGCTTTCTCTAATTACGTCCAGCTCCATGCCGCGGCTCGAAAGTTTTCGTCTGTTCGGCGACATCGCTGTTCAGATCGCCCGAGTCATGGTGGAGTGACGGTGTGCCGCGGTTGTTGGTTGTGTAACCGGCCAAAATTTGACAACACTTCTGGTGCAACACTTTCACGTTGTTTCTGGAAGTCTTTGCCAGGAAGGGTTTTTTTTTTCCTCGCCATCTCTGTACTTTTGTGTGCTTCCTGTCCATTTGTTCTTTCCTTCTCCAGAGCTCTGTCATGTCTGTTATGTCATGCTACTATGACGCTGGTGTCACTGTCATTTTATCTTATCGGACCTGTTCTGCCCCCTCACCCCCCCCCCCCCCACCCACCGTGTTCGCATACCGAGGTCGAGTAACAAATGTAAATGTCACTATTTTTAGTGAATGCAAATGAATGTTCGACAGGCAGCTTTTGTTCCAGTCGTTATTTTCAAACTGGGGTGACAAAAACTCTGCGTGTGTCTCCATCTAGTCCTCATTCACTGATAACACCGTTAATGACGGTTCCTGATTGGTCAGATCCACGGTAGCAGTAAGCTACGACAGCAATTGGCACTCAATATTTTTGAACATCATTCATTTTAGAGCCCAGCAAATTTGTTGGCCTTTAAAATGGGCTAATCTCACAGACCGGTATAGTTGCAGATGTTTGCCGAAATGAAAACTTATGATAGATGACGTAATGCATAAATATTTAGTTGATTTATAAAATGGTACTGATACTTGAAATTATAGTACAAAATACTATGTTTGCTGCTTAAACTCTTTACTGATTTGTAAACATAAAAACCAAATAAGCACAGTATTTGAATATCATCTAAAGTTATTTTTAAAGTTTTAACAACAACTGCGGCAGTTATGACCCGGTCTAAAGCCTGGCCGCTGTGGCTGACGGCCATTTCTGACCCTCAGGCAGCCGCAAAAATGTCGGCTGACCTGGATTGTTGTGGAATTCTCATCAGACGCGACGCAGTCGAGCGGTTGCCCAGATCTCACATTGCCACATTCTACAACAGGAATGACAAAACTCCCTCACGCATTTGCGATGGAGAATGATGCTTCTCAGGCTTCTCTGGGTCTGGTCTTTCCTTTCAGGGCTGACATCCCGACTGATTCTCTTTTTTTTCTGCTGCTTTTCTCTCGTTTCTTCCACAGATGTACCTTCTCCTACTAAAGCTCAGCCTCATCCTCTGATGCAATTCCCTACAGGCAAGTTCTCTCTGCCCGCTGTGTTTCCCTGCCTCCCTTTTTTTCCCCCCTTTTTTTTATTTAAAATTTTGTCTCCCACTTTAGTTCAATCCCCTTGTTTGTTCTTCAGTCACTGGGATTAAGTGACAAAAATAACCCTCTGCATGTGAGAAGTAGATTTGGCTCCTGTAGCGTTACTGCACATACGACGCTTGTGAATTTGTACCTTTTGAAACACTAATTTTGCGTGTGGCGTTGCTTGTCTTTTTGTATTGTGTTGCCACTCACATAACTGTCGTCTGTGGAGTAGACTTGACATGAACTTGAACAAGTAGTTTGTAGACGGATAATGATTCTCCTCGGCGGTTGCCAGACCTCGTGCAATACTTGCGAGCCACTCGCACTCGACTCGACAATGTCTTTTGGCGAAGCGCTTTTGAGAGGAATCATTATCCCGCACCACTCAACAGTTTGTTCATACGACACATTCAGCATGGTTTTACTGGCACCAGACCTGGGACCAACAATTCGATTACCATCTTGCACCTGACCGGAGTGCAACATCGACCACCAGCCCAGTGCTGGCAAAATCTTGCCTGTGGCAGGTAGTTTGTGTTTACACATGCTGCACATAGACACGGTAAGCAATTATTTTGACTGTCAGGCACCTTTTCCGTACAGTCAGCTGTATGGTTGTGTTTTTAGGACATGTGACATGTGATACAGTCGTTTAACAACCGACCGTCTGCCAGCCACAGCAAGCCTTTTAGCAGCACTTGCCTGGTCTTAATCTCCCAAATGTTACGATTCTACCCAGGTGTGGTGGGCACTTGAAGGAATGGAGTATGTCTTTGATATGTGCTGTATTGCATTCTCCCTCCTCCCTCTCTACTCAAGCACTTGGGCAGAAGGGTGATTCCCCTGCTCCCATCTCTCCTCTCTCCCCTCTTCACTCCCCCGATTCTCTGGAGGAGCTCTCTCTGACCGAGAGCCCCAACCAGCCCCCTTCTTCAGGATCTGCCGCCACCCTGGGCTCCTTCTCCGCTCAACCACCCACAACTCTTTCCAAGGACATGCCTTGGGAGGGTGAAGAGGGTGACTTTGGACCGGGCCGTAGTAAGAATAAGGAAGACCTGCTAGATCCGTTAGCTGGCCCTTACCTGAGTTTAGGGAAAGACCCAGGGCCTCATAATCCATGTGAAGACAGCGGAGTTTCCTTTTCACCTGAGGAGAAGCTGATTAGCTCAGACAGGTCTTCCACCGGCCCCTCCCCCGTGACCCCCCAGATGACGGTCCCAGAGTCTCACCTTGCCTCCTCTAACCCAACAGAGCACTGGGATTCACCATTCCTAGCATCTCAAGACAACTCCAAGGTCTCCATGGATACCTTCTCCAAGGACACAGCCCCCATTAGCCCCTCCAGGTACGAGCCAGATCTGCGCAGCAACCAGTCTGATGAAGATGATGACTTGATGTATGAGGTGAAGAAGAATAACAACCCATTTGAGGGTTATTCCCCCCTGGCAGACAGTGGCTACTCCCATTTTGGGGACCCCAAGTCAGACAATAGGGCCACCAAAATGTCCGAGAGTCCCACTCCAGATCTGGTCCAGTACGGGCAAACTGGAGAACCCCAGGATAGCCCGCCGTCTTTCTTAGATGAGGGGAAAACATATGAGACAGGCAAGGTAGCCGCTGACTCGCTCATGCAGTCAGTGAGTCAGTTCTCATCTGGGCTTAAAGATGACGATGAAGAGGAAGAGGAGGATTCTGCTCTGCCGCCGTCGCTTCCAGACATCCTTAAGTCTTCCCCGCTGAACCCTGACAAAATGGACTCAGGCTCCTCTGAGGGAAGCCCTGAGGAGCAGAGCCCCATTCTTGAACGGAGGATGATGGAGTCGCCCAACCCTCCAATCAATCTGTCGGCTAACAACCCGTTTGCTTTTGATGCTAAAGTGTCCCTGCTGAAGGAGATGGCTGAGGAGATGGAGGTTAAAGTGTCTGATAAAACAAAGTTTGAGGACGATAAAAGCTTTGGCGCGTTCGATCTCGTGAAAGAGGCCGAAGAAACCACCCCGACCAAAGTTAAAGAAGAGGAACCTGTCAAGATTGAACAGAAAGATTGGTTCTCCAGCCACGATTCTCCAAAAATGACCGAGAAGTTTGAGCCACTCGACTTCCAGAGCAAAAAGGTGGCCGCTGAGGATTCAGATTCGGAGTCGCCCACAGCAGACTCGCTGTCTCCAGTCCTGGAAGCGATGGCCAAGAATCCTGCCAGCTTCCAGGTGGAAACGGAGAAGAGCAGCCTGATGAAGACCGAGGTGGAGGAGGTAGAGGTGGCTGAGGAGGTATCTGAGCATGAGGTCTCATCAGAAGAATTTGAGTTCATTGAGAGGCCTCCAAGGGGTGTTATTGATGAGTTCCTTGAGGCTTTAGACACCTCCAAGTTTGCGTCCTCCAAGCCCCCAGAGATCCCCATGGATGACGACGACCTGAGCTTCGAGCAGAAGGACGTGGCTGCAGTCTGTGCTCCCGCAACCCTAGCCTCGCCGCCAGAGGAGGAAGAAGCAGCAGCTCAGAGCTCCTACCTCCTCCTCACCCAGGCCTCCCCCCAGAAGAGCAAGTCAGAGCTGGAGAAGCTCAACATCGAGCAGCCCCCACCGATGGCTCCACTCGCCCCTTCCCCTGTCAGCAAACCAGAGGAGGCAGTCGGGAAGAAGAGTGTGGAGGGCGGCAAATTGTTTAAGATGCCAAACCTGAACATAAGAGCAGGTAAAATAAACCAGTTCTGGCATGGAAACCATCCCCCCCGCATCCTCCTCAGTTTTCACTGGCACTCCCATGTTCATCGGCATATTTTTCATCATCACTCTTTGGTTCCCTTCAGTTTTTTTGTTTTTTTTCCCACCCACCCAACCAGCAGCCAGTATTTGCTGTAGCTACCATCATCTTCTCCTTGGCTTCACCTTTCCTTTTCTTGCATCTGCCCTTTTTTATGCAATTTTCCTTAAATTAACCCTTGCATTTTGTTTTACATTCGGTTTTTAATTGGTGTGGTTGTGCTCCATCGTAGTTCAGCTTCCTCTGTAGTGGCATTTTGTGCATTTCTGTCTCATAAAAAAATTAACGCATCACCTTTTTTTTTTTGTAACTATGCATGGCATTTCATTTTTAAAATCTTTTGGATGCAGTAAGTAAAATTTTGCTCAAATTGTATTTGTTCTGTTCAAACCATTGGCCTTTTTTTGTCATTTTGAAATTATAAACATTACAAAACTGGAAAAGATGGTCAATGCACAATGAGCTGAAATGATAACACTTATACAGCCCTTCACCCCTCCGAATAATTTTGCCCCATGGAATTGTATTATCTTTATGCCTGATTTTCTCTTCTCCAGAAATAACTTGAGATGCCAGTCTGAAACCCAACACCACCTTACAGGCCAAACATGCACACGCATGCATACATGCATATATGCAGTGCATACATGCACACGCAGCCACACCCTGTTAGTCACAGAAGAAGCTCCTGGTCTTATAATGTGCTTTACAATCTCTTAACCACCCTGCAATGCATACGCTACGAATACTTATTGTATTTAATGACGTTTGTCCCCGTTGATTGGGCTGTAATGACTAAAGAGGGCGCTGAACATCCACCGTCCACTTAATACTCCTGTATTTTTCCCAAAAGTGAATTTTCTAAGATTTTCAACAGGGTTTTATTCAAGGAATGAATAGATTTAGCTCTCTGTAAGAGTAAGCCTGACCCTCATTAGACCTGAGACGTGGAGGTGAAACTTTTAGTTAAATGAAGAGTAAATTGAACCACACTGGATTGTTGAACCAGAAATGGGTAGTTTTTACTGAGCAACAGCGGCCTCTGCTGGCACAACCGAACACTCTGCATGATGGTCAAGCGCTCATGAATTCTGATAGCATAACATGGTAAATAAATGGATAAACTCTGGATATCTATGATTATCCACATTTGGTGCATCACTAGTTTACAGAACTCATTTTGTGAAAATGAGAAAATGGGTGCGGTAAACGCACCATTTTTGAAGCCATCCTGCTTATTCATCCTCAGCACTGCAGCAAGGCAGTCTGTGCCTTGACTTTTCTTGTGTACATGATTTGATTCTTTTAAAATATTAGTTTTAATCGCCATCAATGATGCTGCTCCTCCCCCTCTAATATGTAAGCCGCATTTCTGCACAGGCGCCGCATGTCAATAAGAGCTAATGACGGATTCAGCGTTCCCATTCGAAGATGTTTTTCATTGCATTCCCCCTTATACCCCGAGGTGATTTATTGCAATTGTAACAACAAGTCCGTGAAGTAAGCAGATTCTGAGCTCATCACAGATGCAGCGTTTTTTTAGAAAGTGAATTTGCCCCCGAGGCTCCTCCCCGTCTGTCAAAGACGGCGCTGCTCAGTCTTCACTGGAATGGAGAACCGTTTTATTCAAACTGATACAGAATTAAATTAATGCCACACTGAGCCGCGTACGTTCGAGTTGGCGGGTAAATGGGACTTTGGTCTTTGGGACCAGCTGCTGTGCGTGTGTGTGTGTGTGTGTGTGTGTCTCGATGGGATCTCCTGTTAATTAAAGCCTCCTCCTCCCTGCATTGCGACACTGGCAGGCCCACAAAGGGTTCTCCGACCCAGAAACCACTCTGCAAGCATTCTGCATCGCACGAGCTGAGGTGCAGCACAGAGATCTGAGCAGAAGGTAGCGTCGCCTTCACACCGGGAGGACCACCCCCACCCCCGTGTTTTCTGTTTCCACGCCCTCCCAGCCAATCAGCGGGGTTTGAGCCTCTTGATGTGTTTGGAAGAAGCAGAAGCAAATGTGACTCATTTTTGGAGCCATCAGTTGGAACGTTGTGACGTGTTCAACCACCAATCATGTCGGTTATCACGCTTTTGTTAGAACTACTTGTGAGGAGGATGATGATGATGATGATGATGGTGGCGTCAATGTTGGATCATTGGTTTGATAAAGAAACGGTCAGGTAGACCCTTGATACCACGCCCATAAGGGTGGGGCCTTTCCGCAGTGGTTCACCGTCACACAAGCGGTTCTATTGAAGCCTATTATGACATGCGATGAAAATAAGATGATAGTTTGCCAACTTAATTTCATCCACTTATTATTTTTGATCCAGCTCGGGAGGGTTTTCTTGAAAGGGAGCCAGTAGCAGGTGAGCCTGAGGTCCTGCAGCTTCTGCTTTTGTCATGACGCAGTATCGATGGTATTTTTGCAAAACGCTTTACATTTGGTCTTAAGGGGAGAACTATGCAAAGAAATTCATCAAATCATGTAAACTCTTTTAAAGTGTTAACTGTGATTTGGTCTCGGCCTGCTGACTCTGGCGTGTGTGTGAGGCCTTGTTGCAGCCGATTACATCAGCTGCAGTGCGAGTCAGGGTCAAGGCGAAAGGTCACCGCGCGCTCAGTTTCCTCAGACGGACTTTGTGTTTTTCCTTTTTTTTTTTTATGCAATTGTCCCTTTTTGCCACTGAAATCGCGCCGTGTTGCCGTTACGCAAACGGGCAAGTTTGCAAATGATAAGGGCGCCAGCGGGTCATCGCGGGAAGCCGACTGCTGGCAGGATGCTCGCCGGTAGTTAAACAGCCTGTTCTAAGGCAGAGGTCATCACAAATGTGACTCGGGGAATCACGTACTGAGGTCATTCGGCGCGGCTTATGCCTCCTGATAGGATCGTGCTCCAGTTTCATCACCAAATAACCTCCACAGATGCACAAAAAAAGGCCTCAGAAATCCCCTGCATGTTTATCATATTGTCGTCAAACCACGCTACTAACGGGGCTTGCTCATTCAGCAGACTAAGTGGAAACAAATGTGTGGAGGCAAACCATCCTGGTTAGATGGGAGGCAGGTTTTTTTAAACGCCGCTGGCGCCCTCTAGTGGCTCTACTCGGTAACGCCAGGCCATCAAGTCATTTGGACACCTCAGACATCCTGTTAACATTTTGTCGCCAGCTCACTAAGATTATCGCCGCATGTAACCAAACTCCAGCTTCTGGTCAATCATCTTTGTATGCAGGACGGGGTTTTTTTTTTTTTTTTTTTGATCAGCTGATGTACGGTCAGGTCGAAACGATACAAAACGAGAACTATTCTTTTTGGAAATGGGGATTCTTTATGATCTGTAAGAACCGACTAAATGGGTTAAACACTTACTCGACAGAAAATTACTTGGTAATGACCACACTGATAAATGTAAACTGTATTTTGGGGGGTTTCAGACACATGGTAGAACAACAAATGACAGGAAGAGCGTTTTTATTTGTTAGGTTTTCCCAGACATGTAAATGGAAAAAATCTCTATTCTTGACTGAAATTACAGCAATTACAAAATATACCTCCCGTTCACAAAGGCCACATTTCTCGTGTTAACGTGCAGATGTTGTTTATCACTCAACTTGAAGAGCAGCATTTGGCAGAATCGGTGATGAGGATGCACCACCGGGGTTTCAAAACCTTAAAGAACTCGCCAGATTGACATTTCCGCTCTGCACTGATGATATTTGATTGGGTCGTTGGATCGATTGTATTGATCTAGAACGATGGCTCATTAACAGGCCCCCCCCCTCACTTTAAATACAAGATGCTGAATGCCATCATTTGACGCTGCAGTTTGCGATGACACTAAACTTCCCATAACCTTATCCCCATTTAAAGTCTGCTGAATGGGCCCCTTCCACTGGACGGGAGACTTCAGGATGTGGCGGACCTCTCGCGAGCTCCGCAGTGCGATGAAATGACGATGCTCCCGAGCGCAAGTCACGGTGACTCGTTTTTAAAGACGCGTGCGGCGTCGGCGAGCTCGGATCCGTGAGCAGACTGCGGGTGGACCGAGAACTCTCTCTCTCTCCCTCATCCCTGTAGTTGTTTTGGTTGTGTTGAGCCAGGCGGGGGCTGGTAAGATCAGCTTATAAAAAAAAAAAAAAACCCCAAAAAAACCCATGGACAGACATCATTCACATTCATGCTGCGTATCTGCTTCGTCAGCGGCTCGGCAGGCGTGGAGGGCAAGGAGAGGTGGATGGAGGAAGGGAGGGCGGTGGGGGGAGAGGAGGGTGGGGGAGCGGAGGAAGAGGTTGGGCGGGAACGAGCCAAGGAGGCGAGGAGGAGCTTGCCAAAAAATCCAGAGCCGAGAGGGAGGGAGGGTGGAGAAGGTGGGGGCTGAGGCGGAGACGTTTATAGTTGCTGCGTCAGAGCGCTGGCAGCAGACGGTCAGCTGACAGCTCATTCGCTCGCTGCAGTCGCCCCCGCCCCCCCTGCCTCCCTCACCCTACCCCCGCCCTCCCTCAGAGGAAGCCTCGCTTGGGTTCTCCCCTCCCTCCCTCCCTCCCTCCTTCCCTCCCTCCCTCCTCCTCCTCACTTCTTCCTCCTGCACCTACGCTCACGTTGACCGTCTCTGCTGGGTTCCTCTCTATCTGGAATGCGTGTCTGCTGATCGGCCGGCATGGAAAACAACTCCGTGGACAGCAAAGAGTCTGCCGGAAAGTGGAGGGAGCAGGGTACAAGTCCGCCTTTTTTCTGCCCTTTCGTTCGGCTCGTTGTCGGACGGCTGCCGGTCAGCCAGGCTGAGAGTATGGAGGCTCCTTTTAAAGATATAGAATATACAAGTTACTGCTTTTTAATCTTTAAAACTAATGTTTGTCAGCTTGCTGTCAGAAGGACGTGTAGAAGACCGATGTTTGGTGATGCAGCAAGACGCTGCAGCGCCCTTCATTGATTTTTTTTTTTTCTTTAAAAGAGCTTAGACCAATGTCAGGACTCCACAAGATGTAGAATAGGTCTTTGTGTGTGTGTGTGTGTGTGTGTGTGTGTGAAGTATCGCATCGTGTCGGCGGGGAATGGAAGATAAAAGGTCAGCCCCTGCGTCCCGAGTTTAACGCTGCGTCTCAGCCTGAAAGTAATGTCGCGCATGAATGTGACTCCTCGACTGTGTCTCCCCCCTCCCCACTCTCCCCTCCCCAACACCCTCACTGCTTGCGTTCTTGGAGGCTCTGAGATGAGTAATTGCAGTGGTTTTTGGAAGGCGTTCAGGTCTCGCGGCCGGGCGTCTGCAACGCCAAACAGGCTGCTCAGTGGCAGGAAAGACCTTTGGCCACCCGGCCGCCGGGACCAAAGGTAGAAGGCGTTGCAGGAGACGGCAGCAGGGATTTGCGAGCGGAGTGACCCCCGGCTGGCAGCGCCGCGATTGGCTGGCGCGCCGGCGAGATATGCTAATGAGCTGGAGGAGAGTCCGAGCTGTGCTCAGTCTCTACCGCCTCAATGTGCCCGATAGAAAGGAGCAGGTTTTCGTGAGCTGAAGGAAGCGGATGATCTGAACCTGATCTGGCTCCTTTTTTTTTTTTTTAAATATTGATTATCTGCATAGTTCAGTTGGCTTAAGTTTGCATTAAATATGCATCCAACATGCTGAAATGTCAGCTGTGGGCAATTCAGCCCTCAGATGGAGTTAAAAATCTAGTTGCTGCAGCAGGCGAGGTCAAAATACTGTTAAGATCTCAAGGTAAAAGTGCAGATTGTCCAGAACTGAATGACGTCCAACTCTCAGGATGGTGGCTGCACAGTGAAGATGAGCCAAATGACGGGAAATCGGCCTCCCCATCCACTTCATTTAAGCAGATGGCAGCAAAAGTGTCAAAGTTGTGTTTGTGGAGCTGAATCGGTAAATCCGACGCCGCTCCCCGGCGCCTGCTGATTGTCATGTGTCCCGCTTCCGTCCCGTCATCCGAGGCCGCGGTGCTGCCGCCGCCTCTCATACGCACACTTGAGGCCTTTGTGCCGCCTGCGAGGAGGTGGGGGTGTGGGGGGGTCGGCAAGCAGCAGGACCACTGGAAGACGCTGTTGCGAGCGTGTCAGGCCGTCGCGAGGGTTTTTTATGCGTGCATGACGCCGCGAGTCGCGCCGTGACTAAGCACTATTCGGCGCCTGTGCGGATGCAGTAAACGGGGGGAGTAAAGGAGCTCGACGTTGTGAATAGGTGGTGTGTTATCAGGAGGAACATCATCTACTTGACCTCTCACACTCGTCCTTCTCCGGCAGAATAAATCGCCTCCCTCCGGCGCTCATAAAAATAGCGGTGTGTGTATATACACACATCCACACACACACACACACACACACACTCACTCACTCGTCAGTAAAAGCCTGCTTGTTCGGTCAGCACCACCGCCTCAATGCATCGCCAATCACTTTAGTTACAGGACCCGAAGCCGCCAATGAAAAGTTCCGGTCGTGTCAAGAGTTCTAGGAAACCTAAAATTTGATGGTTCCAGCTGCTCAAGTGTGGATGTTTTGTGTTAAATATCCTTTTTAAATCGAATATTTTTTGATATTCGACAAATCCCGCCGTGTGTTGTCGTACGAGACTAAAGAAGAATCTGAAGGAGACAGGAAAAGGCGTCATTTTAGTTTGTAGGGATTCTGTCAGTTCCCGTTAGAGCTCCTTGAACATCGGCCCAAAAACCCCCCACCAACATCGGGCTTTAATCCTCCTTTTTTGAAAGGGTACAATCGGCATTCACTCCCGGATCACGTGACCCTGCAGTAGTCCGGGTTCAGGGGGACGCGCTAACTTGAGGGAAGCTGTAGACGTCACAGTGTGGTGCGGGTGACGTCGGCCGCAACTTCCCTCCGTCTTGGTTGGGGGCGGCTTGTCCGTCCGCTTGCACATCAACCGCCATCCGACCGGCTTCCATGCCGCCGTCCACTGTCACGCGTTTGTGACATCACCAGCGTCACGATGGCAAAGGTCTCACGGTGTTTTTAAAGATCCTGCACCTACACGCTAGCGTTGGTGTAAAAAAAAAAAGAAAAAGCTCATAAGTGTGGTGAAAGTAGTGTGAAGCTTTGCTCAGGAGCACTTTGGTGGCAGTTGATAGGCTTTTTTTAATTTATTTTTTAAATGAGGAACAGCGTGCAAACAGTTGGTTTGAATCATTTATTTCTATGCAGATTGTTTTAAAATGTTTTTATTCATTTGGGTATTTCACCTGCAGGTGAGCTTGTTTTTCCAGTTTCACTGAAGCTTCTGTGAACATCTCAAGTCTTCCCAGGTTCGGCAGCCCGCAGCTGTGTGACCGTCCTGGTGTGAGGTGTTTTTACATGCATGTTCAGTCAAATGTTCGTTCATTATCTTTTAGTGTCGTATTTTACTTTTGTTCCAGGCCCATTACCTCCTGTTATAGTTACATGATATGCAAACCTGTGGTGCGTTCAAGTGTCAGAGCGGGCACATATTTATTAGTCTGATATCATTCTTGTATGGGAGAACTGGCTGTTTTTGGACTCCCAGCATGCATCAGGGGTTCCTGGACAGCTTGCAGTTCCTTACATGGATTTAGTTGTAACATTTCCCGGATCTCTTGTCCGTTTCTTTTCCTGTGCCGACGGGCCGGGTTTGAACCTCCTAATCTTTTTCTGCTCGGCTTTCGCGGCCGGCTGCCCTTTTACAGCCTGGTTATGCAACAGCCCTCCACCCTGCCGCGGCGGCGGCGGCTGCTGCTGCTGTCATAATCCTTATTAGAAAACCCATTTCTTCATGGTAACCTTTCGCTCATATACATCCCTGCGTGCGCCTCGGCTGAACTTTGAACGTGCTGCCGTGTCAACAAGTGTCCACAGTTGAAGAAACGCTGAGTTTGACCGAAATGCGTTAATCAGTGTCAGACGTGTCAGTTTGGCCATGTTGGGAGGAAGTGTTGCGGATTTGTCTTCTGGTTTATGTTAACATACGGCAGCAGGAAAGATGAGGTTTTGACAATTATGGCAACCTCGCACAGGTTTTCCTCAGTGACATTAGTTGAGTTAAAATTCTGTTAATTCATCACATGATGTTTTCTCAAATGTTAATTTTTACATTTAAAAATTGGCCATGAAAGTTATCCGGAACATTCTGGTAACACATTTCCAGGACCTCTCCTGATAAGTTATTTAAGCTGTTGATTTTCAGAGAAACGTTTTGAATAACTTTTCCATGACCAGCATTTCCTATCATTCATGTGTCACCGGAAACCTTCACGTTGAATTTTGCTAATCTGTTGTAGGGTTGGGGAGGGATGGAATCAGCCTGTGAATCATTTGCAATAATAGTATTGCATTGTTTTTTGTGGAGATATTTTATTGGTATATCGATGCCACAAGTAGATCTTTTATTGTATAAATTGCAAAGGTGTGTGAAATATTTGACAGTTCTTGCCCCGATTTGAAATGACTGAAGTGAGATGAACAGAGTAAACTGTCATTAGAAAAAAAGGGATGTTTTTCCTTTGGAACAATATATATTGCAGTGTTATGATGCCAAGTATTGCAACAATAATTATTGTGATTTTTCACTGCAAATTTAAATTGATTGCAAGTTGGCATTGACTCCAGGTGCATGAAATCAACGTTTATCAACAATTACACACGGTAGCCGTTAAGGTTCTATGTTTTGGTTCATGCCTGCACTTTATATATGGAAGTAAAGCAGTGCTGACACCTTCACTCAGGAATAGTTGGCCCCCAGTTTTATCATCATTTCCACTCCGCTTCGTGTGTTCTGAAGATGACGCGGTTGTTCTCATCGAAGCCGCGCTCCTCCATGCTTCCACACCGCGGAGCCGCGAGGTTGAGCTGACGCGTTTGGAGGAGTGTAAATGTGCAGAAATGACGGTCCGCCGGCCAGCCCGACGGGCCGAGGTGCGCATGCGCGCTCCCTCTCGCCGCTGCCGCATGCTGAGCAGAGGTTCAAGATGGACGCCAAACGGGGTTAGTCCGCTCTTAATCTTTTGTGTATCGAGCGTCTCTCGCCTCTTTCAACGGCCGCGCTGCCGCTTGCGGCGCGGGAATGTCGCGTTCGTGTGCCCCCGGCCGCACGCTGTTTGCATGAGCGCCGGGGTCGCGGCTGGGCTCGGTGCGGGATCGAGCCGTCCGCGGAGGTCACGCCGGACGGGTTGACGGTCTGTACCGGGCGGTGGGAGCGCGGGGGGGCTTGCCGTCGCACGGCATCCCGCGGAGCATATTAAAACGCTTTTTTAGATGGTGACCATAACGGCGAAGAGAAGCATTGTCGAGATGGTGATTTTTAAAAAAAACAAAACATAGCGAGTAGTGAAACGGGATCGGCAGTCGGGGTTTAGGCAGCCGATGTGCGGTCTATTTTTAGTCCTGCTCCGGCGATGTTAGCACGCCTGCTACCATATGTAGCCAGACGGCCACATTTGGACTGCGGAGCCGCCTCCTCCGTCCCCTCCTCCTCCTTCTCCTCCTTCTCCTCCTCTCCAAGCCGGCCGCTCGGTGTCTGTCTTTCACACCCAGACAATGCTTCCGACTCAACGCCAGCCGCCGTGTTGTAGCTACCGGGGCTAACGAGACTGCATGCTGGGCTAGCTGTCAGCTAACGCGGCGGCTAGCTGTCGGCTAGCTGTCAGCTAACGCGGCGGCTAGCTGTCAACGCCCACATTTACTTTGCTGTTATAGCGAGACGCTTCGCGAATAAGCGCCAGTCCTGCTGTTTCTAACGAGTCTGACCCGCTTTGCATTTGTTTTAATCAACGAATTGGCGTCTCATACTGATAAACCCCTCTGATATGCACTCAGTGGTAATCGCCTTAATCAAACACTTAATAGTTAATACTTAAATAGTTTGTATTTATTGGATTTCGGGGCTGCAGCTGTTTCGTGTCTTGATATGCCAGTTTGTTTGTTTTTTTTTGTTTTTTTTTTAAGAGCCGCAGTTAAACTTTTTTAAATGGCATGAAACTATTTAAAGTTGACCCAAACTGTGCAGAATGGTTGCCAAGCAACAGAGGTGTCGCTGATTGACAATGCTGCTCAGTTATAAGTTCATCGTGAATCGCTGTCAGGCGACTGCAGTGTAATAGCTCGCTGTCGTGTTTGTCGTCTGAGATCCTGAACATTGACGCCGAAGGCTGATCTGGGTTTATTTTAATATCTGGCATCCGCTGAAGTCTCCTCTTCCTCCTTATCTTCTGCTGCTGGTGTGTTGCAGCTTTTCTTTTACTGCTGATGTACAAGCTCACGAGTCCTCTTTTTGTATGAAGAAATCTAAATTGAAATGCCACCCACCCCGTGAAGCCATCAGCAAGACTATCGTGGTTTGGGGAGGGTCAGTCGCCCCGAGCAACACGGCCACTAGAGTCTGACAACACGTGCCCTCGATTCTCTGAACATCACTTCATCCTTCAGTTTGCTTTTTATTGCTTTGCTTATCAGCAGCCGCGTAATCTATGGACGTTATGTAAAGGCTTTGACACCGATGCATTCTTCAGTGGCTTGTGATTTCAGTGCCAACGGTTATGGAAAAAATGACAACCTCTAGTTTTCATTTTATCCGTAAAGTTTTGAAACTCAGACAGACGGTGAACCGGATCAAATTTGAAATCGGCTCATTTGAAAAACGGCTTGGACCCTGCGGCAAAGCGAAATGACCACCACCCATCTCAGCCACCAGGAGCGAAACATTAAACCGTCAGATTCCAGCCCGCAGTCCCGACATGACGCCGGCGTTGTTAAACCAGAAAGTACAGCGCGTGTCCGCGGCGGGTGACGTCTGCGCCGCGGCCGGCCGTTAAAGCCTGTAAGGAACCCGGGACTCCTTCGCTTCTAATATTGTCCGCTGACCTGCCCGGAATTCCCTGGTGAAATACCAGCACGCTCAGTGTTGGGTTCAGGTCATGAGCCCAGCTGTCACACACAGGAGGGTCCGACCCACCGCCCGTCTAATCTGGTTGCTGAGCGGAGGAGCCTCCTGCAGCACCTGAACGCCAGAAAGACCCCAGAGCCTGCAGCCTTTTCAGAGTGCTGCAGGTTTTGTAAATGGTTCTGTGAGTAAAATGAGGTAACTTAAATGCCCTCTAGGACCCGGAGCCAACGCAGGACTTCACTATGTTCACAGATACTTAAAACCTGTATCAGCAAATTTATTCATTATGTGTAATCTCAGCAACTCTCTAAAATGGGAAGCATCATCTTCCTTCCTTTCATTTTTTACTTCCTCTCTCAAACCTCGGTCCCGTGACCAGAGAATAATGTAACTATTTTCTACTACATTATGACCACTGCATTGTATTGATGATTTTTTATTGCCTCTTTTTGAGAAATGTTTACAATTTTTAAATGACTGTCATTGGGACTAATTTGTGATGCTGTTGATCTTAACTGGGTTATATTGAGAGGTGCCCCGATTATTTTTGGCACCCAGATGCATATATTAGGGACACCTGAGTATAACCCAGTACAGTTCAACAGGGGCACAAATTACATTCCCAATAACAATCATTTAAAATATGTCAACGCCTCTCAAACAGATTCAAAACGCCTCATAAAGGAACATTTGATTTCACGGTTGTTGCAATGTATTCTATGGTAAACATGCATTTACTCAGTGTTTCAGACACTTGTCCTATATGGTTAGTTTTTGTATTAGGCCTTAAAAGTTGTTTTTTTTTACGTGCTCTGAGTTGTTGGAGGTGTTGGCAGAGTTTCTGTCGGTTCTAGTGAACCCAAACGCGTCAGCGAGAGCCGGTTTGAAAAGCTGTTGAGCTCCTCGTCCTCAGCTGGCTGCCTCTGCCCGACGTGGTTGTGTTTAGGGTCGTCAGGATCATGTCGTCGTCGTCGTCCGTTTTCCGTCACAGCTTCATGATACAAAAACACCCCGAAGAAGAAGAGACATTTATTGGCTTTGGTTATGACAAGGGTTTTTTTTTTTTTTGTTTTTTTTTGCCTCAACATAAAGGCTTTGTAAACAGATCGGTTTCGTTAGTAAAGCTAACGTGTCCAGGGTGGTGCCGCGGTTTTCAGCTCTGACTAAATGAGCCACTTCGATGTCTAGATGCACGTCAAAGCGTGGAAGTTCTGCACATGCCTACCGTAGCAGAGGCGCAGCCTGATGATGTCATAAAAGGGTGCTGTCGAACATCAGTTGAAAACATGGAAACTTTGTTGACATTTCTGTCTTCTAGACTTTTTTTTTCCCCTTTTCAATGATGGCAGTTAGGCCATAAAAAGGGTTGTGGCAACAGAACTACCGTTGGGAATCGGCACACTTCCAACACGCCATCAGCCCAGTGGCTTGAGTGGTCGACGGTTCTCAACACGACGGCCGCCGCCGTTGATGAAAAGTGCCAGGCGATGGCGGCGCCCTCTGTCATGACTCCCGACTGCAGTCTGGTTTGTTAGAGGAGAAAGATGGAAGACAAATAGGAGGAGGAGGAGGTCTCGTGTTCGTCCGCGAGCTGCGATCACGTCTCGGCTCTGAAATCTGTCTCGTTTTTTTTCTGCTGAGTCACTCCACAGATTCGCTGAATCCTTTATGACTGCAGAGTTGCTTTCGGGCAGGATGATAAATTCATGCTCGTGCTAGCCGAGCTGCCGTTGCGTCATCGGGCCTGTCGCGCCGAGGTCGTCACCGTGACGTCGGGGAGGTCAGAAGCGGAAGGAAGCCCGGAAGGTTCATGATGTTTTTGAACTGGACTCTGTCAAGTTTTGTCCCGGGGGGGTGGGAAGGGTTGTGGATGATTCGGGTTGAGCGACCTCTGACCCCAGCAGAGACGCAGTGCAGCGCTCCGTGTTCAGTTAATGAATCTGAATCCAGTTTCAACCGGAGTCAAATTTGGAGGCGATAACTTGTGCATATTTAAAGCGACAGAAACCTTTTTAACCATTGAAGTGTTCAGCTTTTTCAGGGCATGTTGGGCCACAGACTTTTCTTTTTGGAAAACAGTTAATGTATTTAAAAAACAGAAAGGGGCTGTTTTAAATTGTCATGGATTGATGCCAGCTGATTCTGCTTCCTGACTGGCTAATTCTGCATATTCAAACCATTCAGCTATCAAAGTTTTCAGCTTTTGAAAGGCACTTATTATCCCATTTAACTTTTTAATAACTATTAGACTCACTAAAGTGACCATTTTTGACTGGAGGGCGACTTTAAAGTTTTACTCCGTCACGCAAAATTTGAGGGTTTTACACGGAGGAGCTGGAATGAATTTTTTTTTTTGGCCATGAGAATCATGAAAGGAAAAAGAGACGCCGACATTTACTAAGTAGTTTCAGCTCATTGTTTAGCCGCCAGGCCGCAAACCCGCCGAATCAGCCCTTCGAACGGCAAATCTTAAGCAACGCCATTTTAAAACCACAACCAATCACAGCGGCCTCGGGGCCTCGCGCGAGGACGCCACCTCTAACCGCCGCCGCTCTGCCTCCTCCCCCCCTGCAGTGGTGGATCTCCTCTACTGGCGCGATGTGAAGACCACGGGCGTGGTGTTCGGCGCCGCCCTGCTGCTGCTGCTCTCGCTGACGGTGTGCAGCATCGTGAGCGTCTGCTCCTACATCGGCCTGGCCCTGCTCTCAGTCACCATCTGCTTCAGGATATACAAGGGCATCCTGCAGGCCATCCAGAAGTCAGATGAGGGACACCCGTTCAAGTAAGTCGTCGCGGCAACGCGGGGGGGTGTGGGGGCATCGAGCCTTCGGTGAGATGTTTGCATGAGGCGTTCTTGTCTGAGACAGAAGTGGCGCCAATGTGTATAAACCCAGACAAGGTCATCAAGAGGTGACGTTTTAAATTTCACTTCCTGTTTTTTTTTAATTTATTTTGTGAGGGGAGGGAGGGGGGAGACGGCCAATCACATAACAGAAATCAATGACCTGATTAGTCGTGATTATCAGAGCTGAAAGGAGCCGGAGGCGCCCTGGTCTGGTGCTGGGACGCACGTCCGATTTAGACGACCTCGCTTTATTATTCCAGCGGTTCCAAGCGGCTTCTGGCGTATCGTTTCCGTTTTGACCACAAGGAATCGGGTCGGTTTCCCGCAACCAATCCCACAATCCCGGCGGGATGCGGCAGAAGCCCGATTCTTCCCCGGTCTGGGCGTCCTGTCTGTCTGTGGCGTCGGTCCTGGCCGCTGGACAAAACCCTCTTACCGCGTTCCACCTGCTGGCTGCACGGAACATCACAGGCCAATTAACTCAGATTAGCGTAAGCCGGGGGAGGCGAGCGGCGAGCCGCTTCCGCTCCCAGACCCGGCTCCTGAGGGGTTTTCAGCTTTTAAACCTCAGCAAGTTTGAGTGAAAGAAGATGGAGGTTTTTTTTCTTCTTCTTTCTGAGGAAACGCGACTGAAATCCAGAGGAGGCAAACACGAGCTGAGGTTCCCTCTGTGCTTGAACTCTTGTGTAGATGTTTTGTTTTTGAAGAAAAACTTGACATGTGCGCTCACACCAACCAAACATGGTAAACATGCCGTGGTCGTAATGCAGCAGCTCTGCTATACATTCTACCTTTTTATTGAATCTGTGTGTGAGAGGTGCCGACGTATTGGATTATTATTATTGGGCCTGTAATTTGTGCTGCTGTTGAAGTGTACGGGGTTGTCCTGAGAAGCGTCCCTAATATTTTGGTCACCCCACTCGTGCGAATATCGGCGTCTACGTCACAACATAAATAACTTCCGTCAAAACTGCGTTTGCTGGGTCACATGTGAACACGCTTGTTCTTGCTCGTTATTGTGAGTTTGATATGGCAGAGTTCTTAAGAGTTTGAGAGTCTCCTGCAGATGTTCACCGTTCATTAATCTCCGCTGTCCCCCGCAGGCAGTACCTGGACCAGGAGGTGGCGCTGTCCGAGGACATGGTCCACAAGTACAGCGACATGGTTCTGGCCAAGCTCAACAAGACCATCGGTGAACTGAGGCGCCTGTTCCTGGTGGAGGACCTGGTGGATTCCATCAAGGTGGGGACCAGTCCGGTTTTTCAGCTGCACGACGCAGCCCCGCTAACTCTTTACAAAAAAAAACGGGTTCAAAATTCGTAAGCTGCAGCCGCCGCCATCTTGCGCTGGTGATGTCGTTCAGAGTTGCAGTACTGAGGTCCCGCCCGGCCCCCCGCCCGGCCCCCCGCCCGGCCCCGCCAGCAGTGACTGGTTTACTGTTAAAACACGTTTTTACAGCTTGAAACACACAAAGGCGTTTGTGGAAGGTCAAAGTAACGGGTCATCGCGACTTCATCATGTACGAATCCTAAACAAGTTTTTCAACGCCTCCACGGCTGCTGCTGCTGCAAATGATGAAGCCGCCTCCCTTTTTTTAAAATCAAATTGAAAGAAAAAAAAAACTCTTTAACAAACTTCAGTGTGATTAGAAACTAGCAGAATTGACTTTTTTTTTTAGCAATCAGCTGTCCAGTTTTTTTTTAGTTTGTCCCCAACTCCCTCCTATAACATGGAGAGGGCGGAGCTTATCACCTATACTGCAGCCAGTCAGCGGATTCACTTTATAGGAGCTGTCCTGCTGTCTCGCGTATACATGCGCCGTGTGTGTGTGTGTGCGTGTAGGTTTAATGCACACATGTCTAGTATATTTATAGTCAGGAGACACTGGCAGGTTAGAGGCTGGAAAGATAATTGTACTTTTAGAGCCAAACATCAACAGGAAGTTGTGTTCCGCTTCTGACTGGAGCTTCAGATGTTTGCGTATAAATGTTTTTATGAAATAAATTGGGATTTGCAGCAAATGCTTCAAATCACGAGCCTGCGTGCAGGTGGGCGTGTCCGCGCTCTCGCCGGTGATGGCGAGCGCGCCGCCGGCCGCCAAAAGCAGCCGTGCAAACGAGCAGCAGCCGTGCGTCCATCAGCCATTGGAGGATACCAGGCGCCGTTTTCGGAGCGCTGCAGCTGTCGGGCGGCTGTCGTCGCCCCCCCACCCGCTGCAGCCCCTCCCCCTCCCCTTGGCCCCCCGTGCCTCTCTCGCCCCTCCCCTCACTCGCCCCTCCGACCTGAAGCCCAAATCCGGCGAGCCGCCATCACAGGAGAGCCGCTGGCGAGGAAATGACCTTAGAGGGTAAAACAGCCAGATTCCTCTAATCCAATCAGCAGCAGGTTTGAGCCTCTGGAATGCGGAGAGCTCCCATTGGTCCAGATGCCTCTGTGGCTCGTTTCTGGGCTTTTTATGGCTCCAGACTCAAAAACATCACCACCACCACCAGGAGAACATGACGTCGCTGCTCCTCGGCCACTCATACTTGAAGCCGGCCGTTTGATTGGTCGGAAATGTTCTGATCCGACTTCATGGGTGAAACGTGAAGTTTTTGTAGGCGAAGACATGTGAAGACGCCGCTTTGGATTCTGGGAAACTGTGACTGTCTTCTGACATTCAGAGAAGCAGCGGCTGGCTGCTGGTCCGGCGGAGAGAAACGATCGAGTGATTCAGTCTGATTTGCTTCTGCGTTTCCTCTCGGGAGTCCGTCGATTTAAAGGCCGGCTGCTAAGACGAGAACCCGCCGCTGCTCTCGTGACGCCGCAAAGCATCTTGGGTGAATAAATCAATGAGCCGCCCTAACGACCCCGGGGGGGACCTCGCTAAGCGTTATTGACCCGCCGCGCTTCGACTTCCTCTTCCTGCCAGGGAGCGCGTGGCTGCAGCCGTAGTCGAGTCCTGATGGTTGCTTAGTTCATCACTGGCCAGCCGTGGTTTTATTTTTTTTATAAACTCGTTATATTTTTAAAACAGACGATTTTTCTGCCCTGGCAACAAACAAAACAGCCATTTTATTATTTTTAAATCATGAAAGAATACGTTTAATATCTTCTGTGTTTTTTGTGCGACTGTGAAGTCAAAGTGAAAAGTTTGGCTGTAATTAGTTTTTTCTGACAGGAATCTTTATTTTTCTTGGCTTTTTTTATTTTTTTTATTTTTTTTATTTCAATGAAGTCTAAACGTTGAGGCTTTATTCTTTCCTCCGTCTCGTGTCTGCCACAGTTTGCCGTGCTGATGTGGATCCTGACGTACGTCGGTGCCTTGTTCAACGGACTCACGCTGGTCATCCTGAGTGAGTGTGGACGCGGCCGCGCTCCGCTTTTTTTTTTTTTCCCATCATGCTCTTGTTCGCCTCCACTCTGAACGCCACACGAGGGCCCCCGAGCCTCGCTGGAGGCGTTCAGGGCGACGCTCTGCAGCAGCTCGGCTAAAAGACGCTCTCTTCTTCTTCTTCCTCTTCCTCCTCAGGTGTGATCGGAGCGTTCAGCTGTCCAATCGTCTACGAGAAACACCAGGTAAGTCATCTTTACCCATGATGCAACATTTACGTGTTTTTATGATGTCAGCTGAGTGTGTGTGTGTGTGTAACGGCGGCGCTCCTCGCTGTGTCTCAGGCTCAGATCGACCATTACCTGGCGCTGGTCAACAACCAGATCAAAGACGTCGTCGGGAAGTAAGTACCCCGCCCTCTTTGTTGCCGGGCGACGGCGAGCGCCATGACAACCAGCCATCAGTTTGCAGTTTATAGATGGGCACACGCACCCGTTACTGCACCTCAGCCCGGACTCAGGCTCCACCTGGTGGCGCCTCCGGGTACTACAGGACATCTACATGTGATAGTTACTGTGGTGGTAAAAAAAAAAAACGTTTATAAATAAGCAAAACCACAATAAAAATTAAATCATCAGCACAAAGGTGATTAAATGATGTTGTGGTAAAAAGTATAAAGACAAAGAGTGTGTATTTGTACACACAGTTTATCCACATTGAGTGCATACTTCCCCTGAACACATTATACTTTCATATCAAGGAAGTGTTTTCAAGAAAAAAATTAAAAAGAATTGAAAAATGATTAAAAATGTACAGAAGTTAAGGACTGAATCTCTGAAGTGAACTAATAATTAGATGTTGACTGTAGTTTGAAGTCACGTTTTCATCTTCTGCATCTGGAAGATTGTGAATTTGTTGTTAACATCCCAAATGTTTATATTTGACACGTCAAACAACAAATACCAAAAAGGTTTCTTATTAAAATAAAACAACAAACTATAAATGCCCTCAGACTTTTACTTTGGTGCCATCTGGTGGTTGAAGGAGGCGGCGCTCATAACTTAAACCGGCACACATATACACACACATACATGCATACACACACACA
>CAAKHG010042934.1:0-11890 GCA_901007715.1 Dactylopterus volitans | reverse complement strand
ATATACATAAATGAATATGGGCGACACGGTGGTGCTGTGGTTAGCACTGTTGCCCCAGGTTCGATTCTCGGGCTGGGATCTTTCTATGTGGATCTTTCTATGTGGATCTTTCTCTCCGGGTACTCCGGCTTCCTCCCACCTCCAAAAAGCATGCTGAGGTTAAACAGCTACTCTAAATTGCCTGTAGGTGTGCGTGTGAGTGGTTGTCTGTCCTTCATGTGGCCCTGCGACTCATCCAGGGTGTACCTCGCTGTCTCGCCCGTTGTCAGCTGGGATCGGCTCCAGCACGACCGCGACCCGGTAACCGGAATAACCGGAAGACGATGAATAAATGAATAAATTAATATATAAATGTATGAAATAATTAAACACGGAATGAGTTTTGGTTGTTTTACATGATATACTCTGTAGGTGGCAGTAATGATGCTTAATCGCTGAAGAAGAAGAAGAACAGCACTGTTCCAAATGCAAGGACCGTACGTGCGAACTCGCGGACTTCCCAAGTCTGAATTTCTGCAAGTCCGCACATGCAGACTTGAGTTTTGAGAAACGGCCCAAGTGTGTGTTCGAAGGGAGTCCTAGGAAAGTTCCTCATTGAGTGAAATGACCTGGAAGTGTGTCTGTACCCATCATCATAGGGGCGTTGGGATTCTTTATGAAGTTCATTTTATTATATTAAAAAACAATAGTGATCATTTATTATTATTATTATTATTATTATTATTATTATTATTATTATTGTTGTTGTTGTTGTTGTTGTTGTTGTTGTTGTTGTTGTTGTTGTTGTTGTTATTGTTATTGTTATTATTATATTTTTTTATTAGAACCCTTTTATAATAGGGTACACTGGACTTCCTATATTAAAATGAAAGGAGATTTTGCTGTTCCACAATCTCTTGCTGCGCACCTTTCAGTGGTTCATGGAAACAAACGAACATGAAATGACAAGCGCTGCGATCTTCAGCTCATTGGATTTGTTTTCATCTCATTAGAGGCTGCAGGTTGTATTAACAGCAGTACTTTAAAACTGTTTTCTCTCACTCTGATATCACCATAGTAATTAATTACTCGTGTTTAAATTATTACATTACATTTTGTCATACAAATACATACAATACATGTTTCTAGTTGTGACAAATGATCACGATCATTTATGCACTTAGCCTTATCTTTATTTTCCATTCTACTGTGTTAATATTTGCTCTTATTATAAAAGTGCTGTTAATATAACGCTGCTCCTACACATGAATCTTATTGAAAGTCACTTGAACAATGAACGTGATACTGCCATTGTAAAATGATCAAAGTTGTATCCAGATGAACTTTGTAACTCCTCTTATATTTAAGATGGATGAGATGTACATAGCTCTGCAGGTCTAACGTGTGATGACTAGTTTCTATTAGTCGAGCCATTATTTTCACACTAATGTAATTAAGTGGATAAAAATTGCACATGGAAGTGAGCAACTGTTTTGTCAGTCATTTCATTCCACTGTTGCAGCCTCTATAACTTTAGTTTAATTCTAAACCTGGTTCTCTGATGACGACGGCCATCTTTTCCTAAGTCCTTAGGAATATTCCTTGAACCTGTGACTTTCTTTCTTTTTTTTAATGGGGTTAAGGAAAAGTAGACATGAAAAGAAGCAGGAGATGGGAGGGACCATCTTAATACACTCCTAGAGTTTGGCTTTATGGACGTCGCTATCCGCAGCATTTTCTGACATTTTTGCATCTGCTGTAAAATGTCCGAGAGAAAACACGGCGGCAGAGATGGAGCAACAACAAAGACAAAGCAGCAACGGCTCCGATCAGCTGATGGCGACGACACATCTGCATCACCAGTGGACTCAGCCAGCCGATGAGACTTTCCTCTCCAGAGTCTAACAGGCACATGGAGGGAGGGCGAGAGGAACCCACACGGCTACTGGTCTTGACTAGTTTTGGGCGGATCGATCCACAATATCGATAGTATGAATATCAAGTCAGTATCGGTATTGTTTCGATACTAGCGTGGTGAGATCGTAACTTTAGTTTCAGATTTGCTATTTTATGAACTGCTTCGTTTTGTCAAAGAGGCGGGAGCCAGGTCGATGGACACTACATTGTGTTATTATCAATAATAATGATGTTCATAATCATTATTATTGATTAATAATCAACTATTAGAAAGTATTGATACTGGCCCAGTATTTATTTAGTATCAGATTGATGCCAAGTTGATATTGGATCGATACCAAAACATGCAGTATTGCACACCTCTAGCATTCACCAATGCAAATGAAGCCAGGCCGAACAATGGAGCACAGCACACTCTGCTGCTGCTCTGAGAAGGCAAACTTCCTGACTGGAAGTGAAATGATGGGGGAGCGCAAAAAAAAAAAAAAAAAAAAAGAACTTAAGCAATTATCTAACAATTCCCCCTAAGGGATAAGGATCCGTCATCTGCATTACAATGTAAGAACACTTCAACCGCCTAAACCACCAGGGCTTCAAAACTGTGGATGAGCTGCATCTGGTTCTCACAGAATAACCACAGGGGGATTTTTTTTTTTTTTTTACAGTTCTACTTCTGAGTCATAACAAAAACTACACATAAATGGTGATCGTATAGCGATAAACAAAAACGAACTATCTATATGTTGGCATTATGTGTAAGCTGCTCTTCATTGCATTAACGCGCGGCTGTAAATGGAGCCCCGGAGACGTTATAGCGTTTACGCGTCCGCTGACCACCGCGAGCCTCGGGCTCCCCCTACTGACCGGACGTCGGCATTGCCGTCAACTAATAAAGACTTCATATAAACTCTCCAAGCTCGTCAGAGTTCTGCGTTTGGGTCCTACCACCACCCGTTACATATATGCAGGTAGGAGAGAAAACCCAGTGGGAAAATCTCCTACCAAACCCCCTGTAATGTTTAGTAAAACACCAAATTAATCCCAATGATCCGCATATCAACCAAACGGGCTGCTGTAACAAATATTAAACTTAAACTTCGAACCGTATGAATGTTATTGCACTTAAACAGGAGAGGGTCAAGGGAAAGATCCTTACAATACCATATAAATTCATCAGACCACATAAATTTCACTTTATTACAGCACAGACATTTGGGGCAGAGCGCCTCCTCACTGCCCTTCCTTTCCTTTATATTTTTCCACTGAATTCTTTTGAGGCTCAGCACCCAGGTATGAGCGCGTTCGTATTGGAATACTAATTCCTCACCATGACAGCACGAGTAGGTGTGCGTTCCATAAATTCATGTTACTGCAGTTATGCCATGTGTGACCATTATTATTAACCTCAGTATTTCAGATGCAACCCTACTAGAGATGAACAGACTTGGGAACAAGTCAGGAACAAGTACAAAAACATACTTCAGAGTGGTCAGTGATGAGGTTAAGAAGTGGTAAGAAGTGAACAGGTGTCATAGGATGGACGACCCGGGGTTAATCCCGAAGTTACCTTGATAAGAGAAAACCCAGCCTCGTAGTTCAGGCCTCTGCCCTCTATCATGGGCTGAAAGTATACACTACAATTTATTATGACTGGACACATAGTTATGGCCAGTATTGGCTTGATTAAGTGACTGATTAATAAGAAAATAAACAATAAAGATAGATAGACAGATAGATATTCTTATTATAATAATAATTATAGTTATTGCATGACTCAATAAAATCATACGTCTGACTACAGCTGCTCCTTATCTCCACCTGCTGCTGGATTGAAGTCACTGCATGCAGACAGCAGCTACTCATTACTATCAAAGCAAATTAGAGGACCCATAACCATTTTTATTCTATTTTTCCTCATTTGTAACGTTGTGGGCGACACGGTGGTGCGGTGGTTAGCACCGTTGCCTCATAGCAAGAAGGTCGCAGGTTCACCTCCACAAGCATGCTGAGGCTGACTGGCTACCCTAAATTGCCCGTAGGTGTGTGTGAGAGTGTGAGTGGTTGTATGTCTTTCATGTGGCCCTGCGATGAGCTGGCGTCTCGTGTGTACCCCGCCCGTTCGCCCATTCGACATTCGGCTCCATCACGACCGCGACGCGGAAGAATGAATGAATGTAACGTTGTGCTTAGATTTCTGGGAAACATTTCTCATACCTCAACAGTCTTGAAACCCACCAGAATGACCCCTCTTTGGGAACCCCTCTGCACTAGTCATATAGCTATGTAGCTGTTGTACTGTACCTGTTGCCTTGCCAGGGATGATATTGTTGAGATTTGGTTGTTACTACTGTACATCATTAATCCGGAATCTTGGCTCTGTATCCTTTACTGTGCATTCTACATTCAGGAGTCTTGACTCTACGTCCTGGGGACTGTGGATTCTTGGTTGTGGATCCTGGACTCTGGTGACTTGACCTTGGGCTCTTGAAGTTTTGACTCTGTATGCTGGACTGTGTATTTTAGATTCTGGACTCTTGACTCTAAGATCCTCGCCCTCTGGCTTTTGGATTCTGGATCCTGGCCTCTAGAATCCGGAATTACGGAGTCTGGAACCTGGACCCTAGACAATTGATCGTGAATTCTTGAAATCTAGATCCTGGATTTGGGATTCTGGTCACCTGACTTTGAATGCTGGATGTAAAACTCTGGATTCTTGACTGTGGATCCTGGACTCTGATCACTTGACTCTGAAAGGTGGAAGCTGAACTCTTGATTCTGAATCCTGGCCTCTGGGTCTTACAGTCATAATGTTACAGCATCATCAAAAATGCTTTTACACCACAATCACACTTGTGATTGTGGTGTAAAAGCATTTTTTTTCATGTTGTGCTTTTGAGTGAAAGTAAAGAAAAAAATCATGGCTTAACTATGACTTTAGTTTAAAGCTTCACTTTCTTGCTTGTGGGCCAGATCTCATGTGACTCTGAACTAGAAAAGAAAGAAGAGGACCAGAGAAAAGAATTCTGCCACCTGAGTGCCACTTTCTTCTTTTCCTTCAGATGTGAAAACTGAAGTGAAAATCTGATAAGCGACAGAGAACGATTTTCCCTCTCTTTCACTCACAAGAACATTGTTTATAACACAGTTTCCTTCCTTTTTTTCATTGATGTCTTTCTGTTCTGCCTTAATATAAACTGAATTTCCTGCTTCCCGTCGTCCGTTTCAAACAGAGCGCAGTCTTTCTTTTCTCTGCTGCGTTTGTCTTCGCTGTAAATGTAAACTGAAGTTTTGGGTTAAACCGCATCCTGGTGCAGAATGTGACGACATAGATGAGCCAATGAGTTGTACTTTGATTCATTTAGAAAAGACAAGATGCAGAATGGAATCCTACACACGTTATGGCCAAACATATACGGACGGTCTCAGTTCCCTGTTTACCATTAATTCATCTTGAGTGTTGAGGTTGGAAACCACTGAGTCATTTCAGTCTTTATTCTAGTGCCATTCATTTACCATCCAGTAATGACTCAACCCAAGGCTTTTCAGTGAGCCTCAAAAATTAATATGTAAATGCTGAATTGTGTAATTGCTTTGTGAATTATTTTTTGTTTAGTGACAACGCAACTTAAAAATGTTCTCAGTTTCTAATGATGCTTTCTCCTGAATTTTTTTTTTACACTTTTTTTTTACACTTTTTTTTATTTTTTTTTACCATTAACAGTTTAAACGGCCTAATACTCCTTTGATTAATATAATGATGAACTCATTACTCAGCATCCTAAACATGAAAGTAAAAAATTCTTTTGACCACATTATGCACCTTGAGGTGTCCACATATTTTGACCACATTGTGCACCTTGAAAGAGTTGTCCACATGCTCGTGTTAAGTGGGGTGTCCATATGTTGTTTGAGATGTGACAAATTATACAATAATGTGGCAAAAATACTTGTGTGCCTTATGAATCCATCTTCATATGAAGGCTTTTATGTGCCATGTCCATCTCTGTAAATGTTGAACTATGTTTTTCTATGTCTATCAAAAAGTAAGATGCCACGCTGACTCAGCATGGTGCTGTCAGGGGAGGTGGGAGGAGAATAAGGAGGGTGATGAGGTTAAGACAGGAGAGGAGAAAATGAAAATGGAAATTTCCCACTTTCATAGAATTTTGCTGTGATGAAGACACAGACACTTTCTGTCCAGGATGAAGGTTTATTTAAAGATGCTCCAGAGACTCACCAGAACTACAGCTAACCAACAAGCACCAGGACCTCCAGGACCTCATGGACCTCCATTAAAGCGTGAGCATCTCTGCAGGTGAGTCCCGCTCGTCATTTCACCCTTGATGATTTAACATCACGATTCAAATCAAACCAAGAATTGGAATAATTTTGATCAACACGTATTCCAAATGAAAAAACGTTTGTTCAGTATTTCCAATTTATTTTTTCTAAATCAGGCCAAACGATATTGAAATCTGCTATAAAAATCATTCAACAAATGTATCCATTATTTATATAAACATTAACACTAATAATACAGGAAAATATTTTGCTTTTTATGACATTTAAATGAATTCAAATGATAAATGATATATAATAAATGATATTTGCAGCAACTCACAACTTAATCATACATGACTTGATAACTGGATTGAGAGATTATATGCGGTTTTTGTCAGTTTTTTAAATTTATATTCATGAGTACAAAATAACCTATATTTCTTACACATGACAAAAATATTTTTGTATTAGTGATAAAACATTGAGCATGTTTTTTATTGCGACACTGCTTCTTCTCATTTAAAAGGAAAATAATTAATGACACATAAATTTGTAATTTGTAATATTATAAAGTTTTTAATGTCACATTAATTATTCAGTGTTCTAAAGATCCTGGTCATTATTTTGATTAATCAAGAACTCGTGGAGGATGCTGTGAAACCTAATGATCTTTACCCACGTCTATAAAACCGACCACTCATGGAAATTCTTGATAGTGACTCTGAATAAAGTTGAACAAAATAGTTTTGAGCTTTTGTTGTCTCGCAAGAAGAGATCAGTCAGTCACACAGAACTGCATTTCTGCAGAGTAAGTGATGAAGAATAAGTCTCACAGAGTCTAAGGCAGTGAAGGTCAATGAGGCATCTACACCGTGGTGCCTGCGAGCAGGAAAACAGATAAGATGGGAGTGAATAGGATGTGTTTGGAGAGAACGGCAGCGTGATCTCAATACACCCTGCAGGTGCTTTCACAGGCAAACAAAGTAAGCAAGTAGTAAGAACGTTTCTATTATACTTGCCCCTTTCTCATCACATTGAAATGGCAGACATGTTTCTATATTTGTGATGAAACTGTGAGCATGTTTTGATTGTCACGCAATTACTTCTCTTTCAAAAGAAATCAACAAAATCTTTGAAATCAATATATCAATCAGTCATTTGTAATAATATAGAGTTTGTAATGTCACTTTAATTATTCAGCGTTCTAAAGATCCTGGTCATTATTTTGATGAATCAACAACTCGTGGGGGATGCTGTGAAACCTAATGAACTCTATCCACGTCTATAAAACCAACCACTGATGGAAATTCTTGATGGCAGATCTGAATAAAGTTGAAAAAAATGGTTTGAGCTTTCGTTGTCAGTCACACAGAATGAGTGAATGATGAAGAATAAGTCTCACAGAGTCTAAGGCAGTGAAGGTCAATGAGGCATCTACACCGTGGTGCCTGCGAGCAGGAAAACAGATAAGATGGGAGTGAACAGGATGTGTTTGGAGAGAACGGTAGCGTGATCTCAATACACCCTGCAGGTGCTTATTTGTAATATTACAAAGTATTTAATGTCATTTAAATGATTCAGTGTCTTAAAGATACTGGTAATTATATTTATTGATCAACAAGTCATAGAGGTTGCTGTGAAACTCAATGAACTTTATCCATGTCTGTAAAACCGGATCAAGTATTGATTGATTTATTATTTATGAGTGTACTTAAAAGTGATCAGTTGGTTTAAAGACGTCTGACTCTCTGGTTTGATGACTGAAAAATTCAATTTGGTTAAAAAGAAGATATAAGACAAATAAAATACTCTATAGGAATAAATAATAGCGGAAATATACTGTATATGACTAAAATGAATATGCATATTCATATGTGTAATATATAATTGATATGTATATCAATTTTTGTCATTTTATATGTTTCATGTATTGTATATCACTTCACTTTTCACCTTTGTGTTTTTGAATTACATCAAAAGGTTTCTTCTTCCCCTATTATATTATATTATATTATATTATATTATATTATATTATATTATATTATATTATATTATATTATATTATATTATATTATATTATATTATATTATATTATATCAGATTAGATTAAATTAGATTAGATTAAATTAGATTTTCATTATTATTGTTATTTTCATCTCCATTGAAAATTTTCTCTACTGTGTCTGATTGTTTCAACTAATCAGTATTCTGAAACAATCAATAAATATTCAATAAATATTCAGTAAATAAAAGATACGAGCATGTGTAAAATGATGGTCGCAATGTTGCCGTTTACACATCAGTAAATATTATTAGTTTTGTTTCTGTGTAAATTTGTCAGAAGGGGACGCCTCTCTGTGACTCGTGCTGATGAAGCACCTTTTCAGTTTCACTGTTTTTCATTAATTTGGAAACTAGAATGTTGGAAGTACGTTCACGTTCCATTAACAGACACAAGCGGCCGGTCACGTAAAGACGGATGCTGCCGTCACTCGCATCAGGTGAAAACCAGAATCGCAGATGTTTCCATGTGACGCCTGCAAAGGCGGCCATGACAAGCAAACCGCACGATCAACCGTTTTTAGCACTCGAAGACGCTTTTTTTTTTTTGTTTTGTTTGTTTGTATGAATTTATTTTTCCATCCCGATCTGAACATGATTAACAAACCACATGAGATGCATTTGGTTCGTTGAATCTCTACATCTGCTCCGGTCTAAAGACAAAAGTGAAAAATCAGTTTGAAGCAAAACGACAAGAAATTTTTATTTGTTCAAACACCTAAAACACTTAATTGTATTCACCCCTGATTAACCTGCAGTGACTCACCTGGGGGATGAGACGCGTCCTGATCCAGGTCTCTGCTGTGGTTTGGATAAGAATCACTACGGTTTAGATCAGTGACTCACACAAGTAGACAGCCTGTGATTGGCTGATCAGTTCCGATATCCACCCAATTTAATGCTCTTTTTTCAAGATTATCTGAATATACCTGATGCAGCTGCCTGTCACAACTCACCTGAAGCATCTCTGTCCCACAACAAGCATCAAGCCCAGGACCAGGACAAAGATCAAGATCAGGACAAAGACCAAGACCAAGACCAGTAGCAGCATTAGTACTCGGACCACCACCAGGACCAAAACCAAGACCAGGATAACCCAACCATTACCAGGATCAGATCCAGAACCTGCACCACGACCAGCATTAGCACCAGTATCAGCACTAGGAGCAACTTTAGCAGCACGACCAGTGTTAGCGCCAGGACCAGAACCAAGACCAGATCCGGTTTTAGGTGAGGCCTTTTGCAAATTCGGGACTTCAGTTTGTCTGTGGGCTTTTCATTCATACTGAGATCTATTTCAGAACTTGCAGAATCAGAGCCCGAACCATCAGGACCAGAACCATGAATGCCTCATCAGTCTTCCTGCTTCTAAAGCTTTTCAGCCTCCAGCTGATAGTGGTTGCCTTGCCAACTTTGCCATCCTGTCACTTGCGGGGAATAGTGGTTCTGGAGGCCCACCACCTATTCAGAGATGTGGTATGACCTTTGACCTTCATTTGTTGTTTATTATTTATCAGAAGAATTCAGTCTACTTCACCTGCTTCAGCACATGCACATGTTTTA
This sequence comes from Dactylopterus volitans, assembly GCA_901007715.1. NCBI lineage: Eukaryota > Metazoa > Chordata > Actinopteri > Syngnathiformes > Dactylopteridae > Dactylopterus > Dactylopterus volitans. Next base: position 2,089 of record CAAKHG010042934.1, on the reverse strand, counting down.
TTCTGCTTGTTACAATTAAAAAGTTTTTTTTTTTTTTTTATAAGACAGACGTTTCTGGGTTATCACCAGTTCTCACAGTTCGCCAACTTCTCCCATTCTTCAGTTTCACCCAGTTCTCCCAGTTCAGCTGCGTTTAGCAAGCTTTATTGCCATGTGTCTGCTGAAAGTCTGAGGTGTTCCCTTTGCTTCTGTAGGGGGGGAAATTTCCTGCCCACTGCCTGCCTTACAATGCCAACATCACCTTCCCAGACTCTTCCTTCCCCACTGGCAAAGCCAATCACCTGCAGGTAATCCTCAAATCTGAGCTGTTCAGTCAATCAAAGAGCATCTTTTTTTCAAAATGCATGCAAAAACGGTTTGCTGTTTACTGGGGAAGAACGCTGATGTCTTGGTTCCCCGTAGTGTCGCCAGGCACTATCGGTTGTGTACGAGACGCTGAAGGGGGTGTGGACAGTTTTTGAGGATCACGGAATACCCGAAGCACAGGGCGGAGTCACCTGGGACGAGTCAAAACTGGACGACTTCCTGAACCTGCAGAACCAACTGCTGAGTGACGGCAGCTGTGTGAGTAGCAGAGTCCACGTCGCTGTGATTTCTGGTGTCGTCACATTTGATGCTATGACATCAGAATTCTCAGTAAACAAGCTTTATTGATTGATTGATCCTGATGATTGGTGTCTCTCTTCCTCTTTAGTTGTCCAGCGCTGATTCTTCGGTTCTTCTCTCTCCGTACTTCAGTAACGTGACAGCTGTTCTTCAGCAGCAGGTAAAATCACAATCTCTCATGTCAAATTATTTCCATTTTATATATTTGTATAAAGCTTTTTTTGTTGTGTAAAAAACTAAAATGAAAAATTTTGAGAAGATGCAACATTTTCAGCAAAGATGGATTAAACACATCACAACATGAGAGAATTATGCTTTATACATATATAAACTAACTTCCAGTCTTAGAAGACAAATTCAGGGGAAATAATAATATTTGACAATAGTTTCTTATACCGGTGTATGAGGACAAATATGAAAAACATGGAAAGACCCTAATTAGTTTTTTTTTTTTGTTTTTTTTTAGAAGTCTTTCAAATGTTGATGATAACCATGATTAATGACATAATATGATAATGATTAATATCGGATACAAAATGCAGTCATTTGTGTTTTTGTCCTTAGTTATCCACCCTGTTATACATTTAAAATATTGAAAATCGACCCATTTTTTCCCCCTACATTTTGTCATTTGATAAATGGAAAAGAAAGCGTGAATAATACGGAATGCCATATGTGACTCTAGCTACAGTATTCTTCATGCCTATACTTTGAGCCGTTAATCACATGTTCCATCATGAGACGATCTGGCCGTCTGTCACACTGTGTGGAAAAACCAGAGATGAGGGTGCGTGTCTGTCTGTGTGTCCCGTAGGACAGCGCTGTCTGTGGCTGGATGGCTTTGAAGAGAGATCTGCTCAATGTCCTAGAGTTTGCCCTGCAGAAACACCAGCCCTGTTTCAAATGGTGAAACGACCATTCCGGGTAGAGGCCACGCCCACTGATTCCTCCTGCTGATAATTGATATTTTTAGTAATTTATAGTTCTTTTTTTGTTCATATATTTATTTACAAAACATTACAGTCTAATATTTATTTTTTTATTTATTCTATAGTTTAATATTTATTTTCATATCTTTTTCTACCTATCTTTATTGATCAATCTTTGTACTTCAAATTGAAATCTCTTTGTACTCTGAATTAAAGTTGCATTTAAAAAAAACACCAACCTTTGCTCTACATTCAGTTCAGACACACACACACACACACACACACACACACACACACACACACACACACACATACCTCCTCCCTACGTGACCCTTGTTCGCCTCAGCTGGACTTTGACACTTTAAGTGGCATAAATCTTTCTAACTCTCTCGCTCTCTTTTTAACACCCGCGTGCGCGCGCGCACACACACACACACACACACACACACACACACACACATATGCACAGATTGGCTCCCCTTTTGTGTTTCAGTGGGTCTTAGTGACAAAGTGTTATTTGGACATATTGTGAAGTGGTCATGGCCAGTGATGAA
>CAAKHG010042933.1:0-14967 GCA_901007715.1 Dactylopterus volitans | reverse complement strand
TGGGAGCATCCTCTGTAAGATGGCTGTGTGTGAAAACCCCAGCAGATAGACCAGCCGGTCTGCTACCAACACCCATTGCCATGTTCAACGTCACTTAAATCATATTTTCCTCCACATTCTGATGCTCAGTTTGAACCTCAGCGGACCATCTTGATCATGTCTACATGCCTAAATACACTGAGTTGCTGCCATGTGACCGGTTGATCGGATATTTGCCTTAACGAGCAGTTGAGCAGGTGTACCTAATAAAGTGGTCGGTGAGTGCATATGCATACAGGTACATTTGGCAACACATACAGGAAAAAAAGAGCACCAAAAGTGTGAGATATGACCGGCTCATGCTGCATTCCAGACATGAGTCAGGGTCACATCCTCTTGAGCTCCGTGGAAAAAGATGTTTAAAAGGTTAAAACTGCTGGAAAAGTTACATTCAGCACAAAGTTATCAAAAAATAAATAAATAAAACATCTGATGCTCACAGTCGCGTAACATGAGCCAGCAGACATTTAAAATCTGTGCGCTTATGTTTGTTCATTGATTCTGGTTCCCCATCAGCCGCCAGCGGGCGAGCGGCCGCTCCTCCTGGGGTCCACGCCGCTAATGATTCATAACAGTACAGGAGAACGGCGCAAGGGAAACTAAGAAGTCATAATCATGTGGAGCCGTTTGGTATATTTCGAGTGTGCAGCTGTTACATTCGGAATGAAGTGAAGGTTTTTTTTTTGGTTCATTCCAGACCTTGAAAACAGTTTGTGGCACAATCGCCTCACCGCGGGCTTCATTTAGTTGCCGCTTTAAGCTTCCGATGGCACTAACCTCATCACCGCTTGTGCGCTTTGAGGGCCTCCCTGTCCACGCCGGCTCGCAGACGTCATTGGAAGTTGTTGTTTTTTCGATCGAGGACCTGGAAGTCGGGAGTTGCGTGTACTGTGATGCGTCTCATTAGATATCAGCGCTGCTATCATTCGAAATGGGCTCAGTGTCATGCTTCCATGCTAAAATAGGCGCGTAGACAAGTATTTAAGGATGCAGATGCGCTTCGCCTTTGCCCCACGGGTATGATAACCAGGCTGCTGTACTGTATTATAAATATGAAGGTTAGATAGTTGTGTAAAAAGGCAAAAACTGAGCCGGCTGCTGCGATTACGAATACCGAAACAAGTGCATGCGATGCTTCTGGGATCTGATGCGTCTTTTGGTGCTCACTCGTAGAATATCTGGTGGCACATTCGCGCCCTCTCTCCCTTCCTTCCCTGCCTCCTTCCTCTCCCCCTCGCTCCTCTCTCCTCCATCCCTGCGTCCTCCCTCCATCTTGACGCTGATTAGAGGCGAAGAGTCAAATTAATCGGGGGAGCGCCAGCTTGCCAGCCTTCTCTGACAGAGGACATCCACGGAATTTTTAAGGGGAAATGCGACGTCAACTTTCATCACCGCTAACGGGGCAGGGTGTTTGTGTGTGTGTGTGTGTGTGTTTGTGTAAGTGGTACAAGTATGGGTCGGCGCAGCGTGAGGCCCATGCATAATCACCTTATTATATCCCTGTGAATGGAATAGTGAATTGATCTGATTAGAGTTTGGAGGAGAGGCGAAGGCGAGCGGAGAGGCCCCGGCATGTAGAGCAGCTCCCTCTGAAAGAACAGGGAGGGAGGGGGGAGGGAAAGGGGAGAGGCGAGGGAGGATGAGAGATAGAATAATAAGAATGGAGGCTAAAAAAAAAAAAAAAAAGGGGGGAATAAATCAAGTCGGAGAATAAGCAGATGAAGAAAAAGAGAATACAAGGAAACCAATTTCTGCTTGCTGACCAGAGGTGTTAAGCTTCGATCTTGGTTTTTGGCGTGGAAAAAGTGGCGGACAAAACAATCTGACGCCTTCCAGTCGGCAGGTGCCCGGGTTTATCATCACGTCGCACGACCAATCGTCCCTCCCGCGCCGAGTTGTCCGTCTGTAACGCAGTCGTCAGTTTCGGAAATGGCGTTGGCGTTGAGGAGCAGCGTTTGGGTTTTGCGTGGAGCGCCACCGAGATGGCGTGGAAGATGGCGTGGAAGATGGGAGGCCGACGGGGGCAGATGGCAAATGTATATCTGAGCTTAGACCGTTTTCATCGAGCTTGTCCACCAAGAACGAATAGTCAATATTCAAACTCAACGGGAAAGTTGCGTTATATCTTCTCACTCAGTCCACCACCTCGAAAGCACTATAGCTCTAAATAGATTCACATTAAGAAAAAAAAAAAAAAAAAAAACCCTGCAAGAAGATCAAGTCTCGCCAGCTGATTTTCTTGTCTTGGAGCAGTTTAGTCTTTTTTTTTTCCAAAAAAGTGATAAAAGTGTTTCACTGTTTGCTGCAGTCTGACACGGAGCGTCCACCAACACTTGAGCCAGCGACTCCAGTCTTAAATTCCTAAAACTTGGTGTTGCTCATTAAGTATCCACATGAATGGAAAGTTGCTTCATGAAAAGTCCTTGCGTTCAGCGTTGCTCCAGGTCCTCACTGGAAATACATGAAACGCTTCATTCGTGCGTGTGATTTTTCTTCATATTTCCTCAAATGTTGTTAAAAAAAAAAAAAATTAGGGCCCCCACTTGAATTTCAAAACAAAGTTATGCAGGTTTTAATTATGTCGAGCCGCTCAGCTTGAGTTGGTGCCGCCGAGCCGCGACTGAGCCAGCGAATGTGGGATACTACTGTACCTCACTCCGGCCCAACTTGGCTCCTGGAACTGTTCTGTTCCGGGGAGGTGGGGGAGGAGAGGAAGTCTGGGGGGGGGGGCGTGAAACAGATGAATAAATGAATGAGGGAACTGACTCACTGTGTAACTGGAACAGTTCAACCACCGTTGTGAGGTGGGTTCTGTAAATAGTAGCTGGGCCATATGGCTGCTCTTCACTGCAACACAAACTGCTTTTGTCACCCGCTGTAACGTCTTAGCTCCCTTCCCTTTCCCTCTCCGAAAGCTCTGGATTCACCACAGAGGGGAGAGAGAGAGAGTGTGTGTGTGTGTGTGTGTGTGTGTGTGTGTGTGTGTGTGTGTGTGTGTGTGTGTGTGTGTGTGTGTGTGTGTGTGTGTGTGTGTGTGTGTGTGTGTCGTGTGTGTTTGCATGTGCGGTTTTTATGTGCGCGCAACTCCCCGTCAGCAGTTCTCTGGAAGGTGCGGCGCTAGATCATAATTAGAGCCAATCAAAAAGAAGCGCACAGACTGTTACTTCCTGCCAGCCATCCTATTAGTCCATCTGGCCATACTCAGGCCTTCTGTGCCCCACCAACTCTCTCACAACAAGCTAATGGATCACTTTCATTTATCGGGGATAACTAGAATGCGCGCACATAAACATTTGGAAACAAACACTGACTATCTGACTGTTTAAACGCGAGTTTTTAGGTGCGTTTCTATATGTTTTCCCACTTAGAAAAAAAAAAAATACTGTCTGCGGCTGATCGATGTCGCCATGATGTCTTCACCTCTCCTCTCCCCGCTTTCCTCTCCATTTACCCTCTTTCTCTTCTTTGCCGTGTCCACCCTTCTCCATCCCATCTCTCCTCCGCCCCCTTCGGTGTTCTTCCGCATAAATAATTGCCTTCCTCACTGACTCATTGTTCGGTCATTTATCTCCCCGCTCGCCATCGTTATGATCACCACTCGCCAAATCAGGTTCCCCCATCTCTTTGTGCCTTCTCTTCTCTGTTAGGCTTCCTTTTTTTTTTTTTATGACAGGGGGAAATACTTCACGCATAATCATTTTCAGGACTGCCTCTCCTGCAATGTCATATGCATCATAATTATCTATCTGACGAGGCATGTAAGACAGTTGACACGCCGCTTTTGTCTTTGGGATAAATTCGCAGTCGACAGCGGCGGCGGCGGCAACGCAAACAATATCCATCCTCATGATAATAAGAGTAACTAAATCACATTTAACAGGCACGCGAATGGCTGGTGCCGTCTCCGATTTCCAGCTTTTATTTTGAATAAGCTCCTTCTCACTCTCCGCGTGAAGGCTGTGCCGCTGAAACGCGATTGGGTGTTTTCCTGGTTACTTCCACCGTGGAGATTATGTTTAATTAAATTCTCATTCTTGTTAATTAAAGTCTAGATCGTGGGGTGGATACGCCTCCGATAAAAAATAAAATAAAACAGATATTCAGCATTTCAGGCACTTTCTTTTTTTTGGGATAATGTTTCAAAGGCAGAACTCAGCTGCTTCATGTGTGTGTGTGATTCCCTGAAGGATTCAAACTGCAGAAAGTGTAAATGAACGTTCATCTCCTCTTTTCTCTCCCTCTCTCAGGCAAGTGCCCTGATTTTTTGGGAGGTGTTGGACCTCCACATGAAGATGGATGGAGAGAACCATCTGATGTCAAGCTCTTTCTCAGCCTGAACAGCGCCGACGTGTCGCCTTTCAAACACCTGAAGTAGGACACGCGATCAAAAGACAAGATTAAGCCCAGTGGCAAAATATCAGGACGCCTCCGGGGAGGAGCACTGGACCCCCCCCCCCCCGGGAGGGTTGACCGACGCGGATGAGCCCCTCCATCTCAAAGTGCGGCCGTGACGTCACGTCTCCGAACCTCAGAATTAGCGGGACACCTGCGGGAAGGGCTCCACAAAGCCTGAACACGCAAACGCCTCCACAGCGCTGCCACGCTGACGAGAAGACGCCTCTGAAGAGACAGCTGGGGGCTGAGAAGCTGTTTTGCTTTCTTTCCGTTCATCCCGAGATGGGGCGGCAATCAAAGGAATGGCAATCACAATGGCATTTTCTAAATCTTATCTCCAGATTAGGCTGTTTGGGATGCGGGCCGTGGCGTTTAAAAAAAAACAAACAAAAAAAAACTGCGGAGAACTATCGCATCTCATCTCTCCAGATCATCTCACCATAAATCACATTTGCACAAGCCTTTCTGGCTTTTTCCATGAGGTGTTTTTTTTTTTCTCTCACCGTTTGTGCCCAATGAGCCGCAGCCTCGTACATCACAACGGGCAAGGTGACTGTGCCGCAGGGGCTGAGGTCAGGGCGACATCGCCGCGAGTCGCCGCGCGAGCACGCGCGCGCCTGCAGGCGGAGAGCGGCGAGGCGAGGCGGGGCGAGGCGGGGCGAGGCGGGGCGAGGCGGGGCGAGCGTGCGCCCTCGCGCGTTCGCCGTCAGCTCATCTGCGCTCCTTACTTACTCGTTACGCGCCCCCGGCCATGCACTCCAAAAAACGAAGACAAGAGGCGAGCTAAAAGTAAGCCGCCATAATGCTCCAAAACTGTACGTGTGGAGCGAAAGTTGACCTAAGGGGGGAGGAAAATGAGGTGTGGGGGGAGGGAGGTGTGTGTAAGGGGAGGGGGGCAACATTGAAAAGGTTAAAATTGATTTTGGCATCAAAAAGTCCATTTAATCAACCTCTTTGAGCAACGCAACAGTGCTGCGTCGACTCCGCGCTCGACGCGGCTCATTAATATCGCCCCGAAACTTTACCCATTCATCACCAGCGTCTCGGGAAGTCAGATTCTCTGTGGCGGAGCTCACTGCTGTCGGTCTTAGCTGTGGGTCTGACAGCCTGGCATTTGCCCTCCCCGGGAGGGAGGAACTTGTCCATATTTCATCAGCACCATGCGACTGTCCGGCAGAGGAACATAAATTTACATCTCATCCGTGACCCGCGCGTGCGTGGGCGTCCTCCGTAGGTTGTGAGTTGTTTTTGTGTAAATATCGCGCGCGCGCTTGTCCGGGAAAACTTCAGCCAAAACAGAAAAGTTACTGAACTGGAAAATAAATACGTATGTGTGTGTGTGCGTGCGTGTGTGAGTGTGTGTGTGTAAGCGACTGTCGCATCTTAAAATATCATCCCCTGAATCATCTTGATGGGACGCTGACACTTGTGATCGCGCGACTGGCGGCTCGTATATTCTCGCTCGGGTTGCCGAACACCTGCTCTCGCGGTTGTGAAGCTCCCGTTTCTCGAGTGCATTCTGCCGTGAGAGGCGCGTAACGCTTTAAAGGTTAGGAGCGCGGCGATGGAAATCATGGCAGAAGAACAAAAAAAAAAAAAAGACTGAAGGGGATGTTGATGGAGGAGGCTAAGAAAGAGAAACGCGGGTCCGTACCTTGATGGCAGCAGTAATGAGCTCAACCAGGAGCACGGAGCTTCATCAAAAGTCCTCCCCGCCTCGCGTTCCCCATCCTCTCCATGCAGCCTCGTGTCAAAAAAAAAACCCCTGCTTTTCTCTTCAAATAATGTTGCAACATAGCCAGCGGCCCACCACCACCACCACCACCACCGACACGTCAGTGTCCTGTCATCACCACTCGTGTCAACCGACGCGACTGTTGCTCGGCAAAGCCGGTTACTCGCGCCGCTCGAAACATGAATCGCTCGATTTTTGTGTGAAGACTCAGTTTTAGAGGACGCTGCTCTCCAGGAAATGAATCATGCATAACTGAGCGTAATGTCCTTTGAAGTGATATACACACACACACACACACACACACACAAGCGGGCGTGTGTGTGTGTGTGTGTGTCAGTCTGTCCGTCCATTTCGCTGCCCATTCATGAGTGAAGACTGGCTGGCAGCAGCTGCTGTGTTTGTCAGATCGGCTCGTGCGTCTCTAATTATCATCCGTTTGAAACGCCGGCGCTTCGTTTCAATTCCATTTCATCGCGGCGCCGAACTTGCGCCCGCCTGGAGCTCTTGTTGGTTAAAAAAAAAAAAAAAAAAAAAAAAATGGAGGCGGCACTCGTTCTCTCTCGCACACATGAAAGTGTAATCTTCGTCGAGAGCCGGGGAACAACCGCAGAGGGCCCACACGCACACGGGCGCGCAGCTCCAATGTTGAACTCTAAATGGAGGTAATGTCGAACCTTCTCTCAGTTTTGAGGCGCTTTTTTTTTTCCCCTCTCATCTCGATCAAAATACCGCAGACGACAGAGAAATCGCTAAACGCGCGGTCGCGTGTGCTCGATTGGTTCCCGCGTACCTGCGCGGTTTCGGCTGCCACCGAACGGGAGCCACAGTGGAGCTTCTCGGGGCTGCTCAGCGGTGCAACAACCGGGAACCGGGGGAGACACCCAAGAGGATGACATCAAATGGATTAAAAAGTAGCACGCAGAGTTAGAAGAGCCTGCCGGTGCCGCAGTCCCCAACTCAGACTCGTGTTACTCAGTTTTAATGGACATTAACGAGCTGAGGCGAGGTGAAGATGAAGCGAGGCCGCTCACTTCTCTTCAGGTTAAACTAACAGGGCGCAAAAACGCAATTAAGAAGTGCCGGTCAGATTCTTCACCTGATTCGAACTCCCCCCACCCCCTTGTGTTCCAGCTCTGGCAGCATGCTAAGCTAGGCTAGGCTAACCACCCCCATGACTCCAGCTCTGTGCTCTGCGTTCCTTTTAACGGCCGCGCCGCCCTGGGTGCACAAAATGTTTATTCATTGCAAGGAGACGATCCTCGTCAGTGATGACGGTTTGTATCAGCCTCCAGTCTCGGGGGGATCTTTAATTCAAATGGAAATGAGACACTGGTCCTTATGGATCGAGGATCAGGTGGCTGATCGGTGCCTGATCAGCCTCTGCAGTGTGTGTGTGTGTGTGTGTGTGTGTGTGTTAGACCTTGAGAATGGGCACAGTTTTTGGGAACTGAGCACATTTTGTCCAGTCCCTTTTTTTTTTCTCCCCTCGCAGGTTGAGACCGGGTTTTTTACGGCTCAGGTTGGATTAAAGGTTTGTGCCCTCGTGCGCTGCCGTGCATTTCCGCGAACGCGTCGTCGCTCAAGGTCAGATGACGCGTCAGAAAAAGAAAAAAGAAAAAAAATTCTGTCTCAAATCGATGAAGAGATCAAAGAATAAAAAAACGTTGAGAGGACTGCTGTCAATAGATTTAAAGCAGATACTGAACAGCAGGTGGCCTTGCGGTCAGGAGCTGCAGTCAGCATTAGTCGTATCATTATTTTCGCTCTTGAAAAGATACAAAGTACAAGCGTGAATGCCATAACGCTGACGGTTGGATAGTGTGTGTTTGCGCGCGTGTGTGTGTGTGACTGCCTGTATGTGCTGCCCTCGGTCCCTTAAACAGAGAATCGGCAGATCCCCACAATGCCAACTGAATTGGCGTTCCGAGGCTAAAAGCTTAAGGCGAGTTAATAAACACGCGGCAAACAGCCGCGCACATCTTGGTGTGCATTTAAAAAAAAAAAAAAAGAAAAAAAAAAGAGCACACCTACGCGCCTCCTCGCTGGTCACAGTGCGGCGCGCGCGTGCAGGCGCGTGGGCGTGGATCCGGGCCTCTGTGTATTCATGCGTTTGAAACGGGGAGCCATTGAAGCGGCTGCGCTCGTCCCTGCGCGCGCAGCTAACCGCCTCCAAACATCGCCGCTTCCCCCCCAGATCCTCGCCCGCCTCGGCCCCCATCCTCCCCCGAGCAGAGTTAGGATAAACCGTAGTTTGCTCCGAGAGGCGGGACATGCTCGCAATTAGCCGGAGTCTCGAGGTGCGCGCGTGCGGCTGCGATGCGCGTCGTCTCAAATTCTACGCGGATACGCTCGCCCCAACGCCGCCTGCTCATGGTCACGTTCCCCTTTTCTCCCAGCAAGGTGCTGATCAGGGCTGCGACGATTAATCAATTAATCGATTAAGTCGACTACTGAATTAATTGCCAACTATTTTGATAATTGACTAATCCTTTTGAGTCCAAATTCTCTGATTCCAGCTTCTTACATGTGAGTATTTTCTGGTTTCTCTAGCCTATGACAGTAGAGATCTTTGGGTTGTGGCCTGCTGGTTTGAGGATGTCTTCTTGGGTTTTGGGGAACAGCAATCAACATTTTTCACCGTTTCATTGACTAAAAAAACACGCTGATTGTTTTAATTACTTGTATCAATAGCAGCCAAATATCAGCAGCAAAACTGATTATAAGATGCTTTCACTGCCTCTCTGTCGGGGCTAGTTATTATATCACGAAACCAGAGTTTAGCCTTTATTCAATGAAATTTTTGTTTGTTGGTGCATTTCCATTAACTTTCGGCACTTAAATTGCAATAAAGATTTTTAAAAGGAAACCGGGTAGTTGCTCATTTTCAGAGAGCCTTTTCAATTCTATGTTTACTGTTGCTCTTCAACAAAGTAAAAGTATCTCTTACCCGATTACTCTATTAATAAATGGAATAATTGATAAAATACTCGATTACTAAAATAATCGATAGCTGCAGCCCTACACTAAAGTCCTGAATATGAGATACATCCACAGGAAACAGATCAAAGGTTGTGACTGAAATAATCGTGATTAGTCGACTAATCGAAAAAATGATCGATAGATTAGTCGACTACCAAAATAGTCGTTAATTGCAGCCCTAGTGCTGATAAACACGACGGCTCGGAGCAGGAACGCGAGGAGAGAGAAGTCAAGGGACTCACAAGGCGTCTACCCGCTTGGCAACAGCGAAACACGCCCTACTGTTCGGACTTGCGTTTCCGTCGGAATATTTTACTGCTCCACGCGGCCCTCCGCCCACCTTGAGTGCCGTGAATCACCAGCTCGGCTTCGGACAAAGTCCACATTCGAATGAGGGCGAGGCTCCGGGGTGCCGGCGCAAGTTTCCGGTGAGCAGGCTGTTATTCAGGACCGCAGCGGTACAGTGGAACCCCGGAGATACCACACCTGGGAATCTTCAGCCTGCTCCGAAGTGTGTGTGTGTGTGTGCGTGTGGAGATCTAAACTAACGGCTATGTACCTTTGAAAAACAAAAACAGGACACTTAATTTCAGTTTGAATGAAATGCAGTGCTGTGAAAATACATCTCCACTTTGAGGAACCATTCCAAAGTTTTCCCACTTTCGATTGAGCCATTACTGATCTTGGATCTGCAGGGGGCGCAAAGACCACGAGCATATTCTGTATTATTGCTGTTTCGAGTGTAACCAAACGGCAGGTTTTTGGTCACAGACCCACACAGTAATTGCCACCCAGGTCTGCTGGAACAGCACGAATCCTCATGAGCGTTTCGCAATCTTTAAGCAGATTTTATGCAGCTCATGTCGAGTGCACCTGATTATTTTTGCTGCGCGCCCCGGCTCGGCATCAGAGGGGGTCCCACCCCCCGCCCCCCACCCGGCGGCTCCGCAAACTGCAAAGTAACTCATAAGATCGACATCAAACTGAGAACGTGAACGCAAAAATCAGAGCGGGAGCATCCTCAAAAACATAAACAGATGCGGCGTGAGATTGGAGAGCGAGTCGGTGTCGAAGCGAGCAAGAGTCACGGGATACTTAAAGTTGGAAGTATGTTCTTGAAAACTTTGGAAAATGAGAAGTCGGATCGGCGCAGTTGCTGCCAGGATAATGGTTTCATCATAACTGCTCAGGTCAATCAGCCTCAGGAAAAAGCAAGATGATGTCAAACATCATCAAAGACTCCTCCCACCTCAGTAAACACCTGCTTGACCTGCCACCGTCACACAAGACCAGGACAAATAGACTCCATAGCTTCTTCGCGAGAGCTATCGCTGCAGTCAACAACCACGAAATTAAATTCTGATCATATTGATCATATGCAAAAAAAATTGAACAATTTTTCTGTGCGATAACAAAATATACGACAAATAAAAGTGCAAATAAACTGTCTGCACGTTTTTTGCAACTGCACTGACTGACGCTGCTACTGTGTTTATTTTCTGTGTACACCACTTTCTTTGTTATTCTTTATTGATGATAGTTTTTACGCTCTTTAAAAAATGTACCAAAGGGAGGTTGCACTCCAGTTTCGTTGTACTCTGTACAATGACAATATTCTATTCTATTCTAACAGTAAAGTGATCATCATGCGGTGCTTTAACTGTCCTATGACACAGCTGCGCTCGAGCGATGAAGGACAACAGGTGATCCTGGTCCAACCGCTCAGTGTAAGGAGGCGATCTGCTCTCCATCAAGGGGGATCTCGCTCAGCTTTCCGAGGAACACAAACATTTTGCCTTTACTGTGCTGAGTCATGAATTCCAATCCTCCCTGGCTTTATGTTAATGCAACCTTAAAATCCCCAAAATGCCATCGTGACACCCAAAAAAAAACAAACTGTACAGCTTTTCACTCATGGGTTGTTTTCTAATCTTTTTTTTTTTTTTTTTTTTACATTCAACCTGAGTAACTTTTAGCTTTTCAACTATCGTTTTTTTTTTTTTACTTCTTATGATGATCATTCAGCATTTAAACCGTGACGTTTCCTTTCATATCATGAAGTGAGTAGCAACACACCATCAACATAAACATCTGAAATATCTGACAATCTTTTATTGGGAGTTCTAGCTTTGGTGCACAACTCTGGCAACCCAGCATCCAAATCAAAGGACTTATCCACATATCAACTCATACTTCATATTTCCCATCAGTTTATTGATGTGTAAACACGCCATTTTCACCGGAGCTTTGCCTCTTTTTTTTTTGCGGCATCACCAGTCCGACAAACACAAACTTTATGGCCGTGGACAGCGTGGCTAATTTGACTGTACAAGTTAGCCGCGCTAGCTAGCACGCTTCTCCTACCTCGCTGCGTCACTTCCGGTAAGTGCCCTATCGACGTTCGCCCACTTAATAACCACGTTGAACGCAGCTCGCGTCACTTTTAATCGCTTCGCCTCCCGCGTCCGGCGGCGCTCGTCGGCGCTCGCGTCGCCGCTCTGACTAGGCACGGTCAAGCCGTTATTTAAAGGAGGGAGGGGCTTGTCTCCCTTTGCCCAATCAGAAGTGTGCATTTCCTAGTGTAGCCAATAGGAGCTACGTTCGACCCAAATCTTTTTGATTGACACGTTGATTAGCGAACAGGGAATGATACAGGGTATAAATACTATAGCAGGACCCAATTCTGTACTTTAGGGCATATTGTATATCTGACGTTACAATATACGACAACCCTGGTGCGATTGTCACTTTAGGATTTAAATATATGACATCAGCACAGTTCACAGTGGTGAGAGATCCTGAATGGCTGGTTTCTATGTTTACATTGGTCCAGTCATGGTGCATAACGATGCCACTCAGGGTCCAAACGGATGTGAAGTACTTTTGGCACCCAATAAAACTAATCTATAACATTCACTGTGTCCAAGATACTATAATCGAAGAGTCACATCACACTGAGGTTATTTATTAAAAGGAACAATTAACTGTGTGGCATTCCTACTCTAAAAAAACTGCATTTATTTTTGCATTTAAGTGTCAACTATAACTTAATATTTGCATTAAACCGAAACCTTAGAATTTTTGAGCCACATCCACACCTCTCTCTCTCACATATATAATTTTGCTTTCCAGCAGCACAACTGCACTGATCAGTTCTTTTTTTTTTCTGGCTTTGGTCTATAAATAAGACTTCTGTGTCTGCACATGTCATTCTGTGGCAGCGTCTCAGCGAGCAAAAAGACTAACTGTGAATGAAGCATCTAATTTTGGACTGTGGCTCTGATGACGGTGGAAATTGGTTTTTTTTTCTCGAACCTGCAGAGATGAGAGACGATGGCGGAGGCAGCGCTGCCAAGAGAGACTGTTAAAAAAAAAACCCAACACCACCCAGACTTGATCAACGGAAAAAGTCACCCATTTAAGTGAGAGCTCACCACCGGCGCACTCGTGCGCGCTTACGGCCGCTTCCCCTGCATGCCGCGGGCCACATCTGGTTAACACTCTGGTCTAATATGCGCTGCTAAAGAAAAAAAAAACATAAGACAGATCAGACAGCTTGCATGTTATCACTTAAAAAGTTCATCTATAACTTGTGCTTATGAAACCATGTGCCAGAATGACCGGAGAATTAGATCTATAAGAATAGCAAGCCACTGATATTTCATTACAGTAATTTATCCCTTGCTGCTGATGCGATGAAGCTGGTCGGTCAGCTGCTGAATTGAGTAAAAAAAGAAAAAAAATAAGGCACCAATTCCTGACAGGGTGATGCGAATATGAGAGCTGAAGATGACAAAGCAAACTCCTAAAGCATCCATAATCCCAAACAACCGGGATGCTTTACTGCATCCTGCTGTAATATTGTTTCATCTGTGTCAAAAAGCCAAGAACAAACATCCCAGCTCCAAAAAAAAAAAAACTGTTGTGAAGTTTTTTGCAAAAAAATGAAAGAAAAGCAACGTTAAAGTGACACGTGATCTGTCCTGATGCTAATATTCAACATCTGAGCTACTATTTCTATATGAATTCATCTTCGTGTTTATACTTTTCCTGTACTTTGATGAGTTTTTAAATATATATATATATATATGCATATATTGTATATTTTGCATTTGCTGTAAATAGCGAGTTGATTGGTCCTTCTTGTCCATAACCTTTCACAATCTCGTTAACCTGCATATGACAAACAAACGACCAAACAAACAGTTACACGCTTGTGAAGCTGACGACTGAAGCACCAACGTAAAAAAAAACAAAAAAAACAAACAACCCGGCTTAAAGCTCTTCTGCTGTGTCACAACGTGTGTTTGTGCGGTCACGTCCGCGTCACGCGCCGCCGTCCTCCGCGGGGGAAGCCGCGGCGTTGCGGGGGTCGCGCCGCCGCTGCGCTCCGCCGCCGCTCCGCTCCGCCGCTGCGCCGCCGCCGCCTCTCTGTCCCCTCCCTCTGGCGTCCCCTGTCGCCGTGCGAGGCCACACCTGCATTAAACTGGGAAAGTCCGCCCGGCGGAGCGGCAGACAGACAGGCAAGCAGGCAGACGGACGGCAGGCAGGCAGGCAGGCACGGCGACACGGAGCTGGCAGCGGCGGGGACGCGGAGCACTTTGCGCGGCTCGCATCGCCGCGCCTCGGGCATCCGGACGCACGGACGCACGCTGTCTGACGCCCGGCAGCCGTCGTCGCGCACTCTGGGATCGGGACCGGAGACGGAACCGACCTTTTACCGGCGCGGAGGAGCCGAGCGAGAGCGGGCGGCGGAGCGGCAGGTAAGCGGGGCTGCGCGCTGACAGGCGGACGGGAGGAAAAAAACCACAGGCGGAATTCGCCCGAGACGCGAACCAGCTGCTCCCTCACAACTTTTTTTTTTTTGAACGCAAACTTTTTTTAATTTTATTTTTAATGATTTATTTATGAGGGACTTTGAGCTGCCCTTTTCACCCCCCCCCCCACCAATAATCAATATAGCCACTATAATAATGATAATATTTTATTGATCATCTGCACTAATTCATGGAGCCTGTGTTTGAAAATCAATAACCTGAATAGTTAATATTGATCCGAAACAACTAAGTGGAATTTTATTTGAGTTTTTTTCTAAGCCATTGTGAGATAATAATTAATGTTTATAAACATGAATTAAATTAATGCATAACTTGGAGCTCTGTGTTGACGTCTTTCACAAATCTCCATTTTTTTTCTCTTTTAAAGTAAGGTCGTTGTTATGGCTGATTGTTCATCCTTATCATCATTTTTCCTGTAACTGTTTTCATGTCTTTCACACTGCTGTGATCTTTGAAGACACACTGGGATGTGTTGCGATGAATAACCACCTCTGTTGTTTGGGTGGACTCGCTACGAGGCTCAAACAACTATTAATAGAACCTCCATATATATAATAAGCTGCATTTTCTGCACAGATAAACCTTCTGTGCTACGTCTCCTTGCCTGTAACTGGTTGTTGGTTCCCTCTAAATTGGTCGCCAGACCGACTTTTGATTTGCGCTGCCTGCAGCCATGTAATGTTTCTGAGCTCTGGACTTTCCAAAACCGATGAATCGGTGATATTGTTTCCATTCAAAACAAGGAAGTAAAACATGTTGACACAGGGTTGCATCACGCCCTAACCTTTGCACCAGTGGGTTGGACGGCGAAGGTCTCGTATGCACTGGAGATCAGAGGTCCGCATCTGCCCAGAGGTCAGTTTTGTTACATTGTGGAAAATCCATAAACCCCAGAGAGAGAGCGAGAGAGAGAGAGAGAGGAAGTGTTGATGCCGTGTTCAAGTTATTGCAATTGGAACAGGTCGATTCAGTGTCCAGTCC
>CAAKHG010042932.1:0-22417 GCA_901007715.1 Dactylopterus volitans | reverse complement strand
TTACCTGAGTATGTAGTTTTGACACAAAGTTGTCTTTGCGTAAGTGGCTCGTTGGTCTAGGGGTATGATTCTCGCTTAGGGTGCGAGAGGTCCCAGGTTCAAGTCCTGGATGAGCCCTTTAAGCAGTACAAATGAGGTGTGTTTCAAATGTGCAAAGTTTGGCACTAAAACTGGATGTTTGACTATGAAGCAGAGGTTGCAGGTTAACTGTTGGATTTTATATCATCAAGATGGTTCATGTCTTAGCAGATGCTGTCAAAATGGGACCTTATGACTAACTGCAAACACCAGAGTTGCAGACCAAGGTCATTTCAACATTTAGTATGTTTGAAAAGTCACCATCATAAGGACTGAGAGTTTATGTGAATCTACTTGATACTCTTCTGTCCAGGTCTACATACTGGTCAGGAAAACAGTCAACCACAGAATGGTGCAGGGAGCTCCCAATTCTTCAGACTTGTTGTATTATGACTCCAATTCCAGCCAACGCTTAAGTATGGGTGTGAATGGAATGATTGCCATGGTCAATAAATTACCATTTTCTAGGGCCGTATGATGTATAACCCGTGGCATGATGAAAGCTGATACACTAAGTGACTTCTTTAATTTCAGCAAGTCGCATAGATGCTGACAGAGAGAAAGGTTCCGTGGTCTGGACTTTGAATCCAGTGATCCAATTTCAAGTCTTGGTGGAACCAATTTTTTTTTTTCTTTTGGAAGAATCATAGTTGAGCCATCAGACCAGATGTATGCAAGCAAGTTCCAGAATGGTGTTTCCATTTAGTATGTTTGTCATGTTAGCATCATAATGACTACGAGTTTATGAAAATCCTCATGATCGGTGCTGTATGAAATGTTGACGTGTCACAGTGATGCAGCAGGTTCCATGGTGTAATGGTCAGCACTCTGGACTCTGAATCCAGTGATCCAAGTTCAAGTCTTGGTGGAACCTTCAACTGGCTGAGCTGTTTGCCTGTATGTGTCCAAATATTTTCTGGAATAGTATGTTTGAAATGTTATCATAAGGACTATGAGTTTATGAAACCTGTAATGGCCAGTTTCTACCCCGTACTACACACTGGCCTTGAAATCACAAATGACCACAGAAAGTGAATCTTCTACATTTTCAGGCTTCTTCTATAATGACTCTTTGCAAAACTGCAATGGAAAAAAAAATCACCTTGCTTTTTAAATCCCAAATCCAGTCGTGAGCTGATGTTACTGGAGGAGTTCATACAGCTACAGAAACATCATTAGGTGTAGCCAGTCATGTTTGACTGATTTTCATAAAGGCCATGCATTCCCACCATGACGTGAGCCGCATGCACGTGTGCGATCGGCTCCATATTAGCGGCGGTCTTACCTGAGTATGTAGTTTTGATACAAAGCTGTCTTTAAAAAGTGGCTCGTTGGTCTAGGGGTATGATTCTCGCTTAGGGTGCGAGAGGTCCCAGGTTCAAGTCCTGGACGAGCCCTTTAAGCAGTACAAATGAGGTGTGTTTCAAATGTCCTGAGTTTGTCCCTAAAACTGAACCACAGAATTTGCATTGGGGGGCTCCTAATTCTAAAGACTTGTTGCATAATGACTCCAATTCCAGTGTTACCATGACCTTTTAAACAGTTTGAAGTCCACAAACATGTCAGGATCATCCAGCCAACACTCTAGTTTGTTTTGAAGGGTGTGAATGGAATGATCGTCATCGTCGCTTTGAGCTGCTTCACGTTTGGTACCCTCGATGTTTGATCTGTGATCCAGTTCATCATTCGTAGCCAGTCTGTTTGACTGCTTTTCATAAAGGCCAAGCATTGTCACGGTGATGAGAACAGCATGCATGTGTGGGAGGGGATCCATATTGTAATAAGCAGCAATGTCAGTGTGTAGTTCCAGGATAAATTACAGCTAGACCATTTTCTAGGGCCGTATGATGTATAACCCCATGGCATAATAAAAGCTGATACACTAAGTGACTTCTTTCATTTTGAGCAGGTCACGGAGGTGTTGACAGAGGGAGAAAGGGTTCATGGTGTAATGGTCTGCACTATCGGAGTTCAAGTCTTGGTGGAACCAGCTTTTTGCAAATTCAGCTTGTGCTCCTGCTGTCACAGATTTACTCTTTGACCGATTTGCGCCCTCAGGCCAGATGTCTCCCGACAGGTTCCACAATGGTGCTTCCATTTAGCATGTTTGAAATATTGCCGCACAAAGACCATGAGCTTTATGAACGTGATGCTTCACTTGCCAATTCTACATACTGAAATTAACAGTGACCAAGCGACCCAAGTATTTGGAGTTGTCTTATAACAACTCCAGTTCCAATGTTACCAAACTAATTCCTCTTCGGTAGCTTTAAGTCCACAAACGTGTCATGTTCTTTCAGCCGGGGCAGTTACTCAAAAGCCGATTTCAACATGAAGACGGAAGTGTTTTTTGAGGGGATGCGAATGGAATGATTTCCGCCGCTGCTTTGAGTGGCGTCTGAACGATTGAGTTATGATCGTATATGCTGTTGTGATTTTATGTTTTCCTTTACCGTGAGGCGACCTTGGGTGGCCTGAAAGGCGCCATCAGATAAAATGTACGATTATTATGATCTAAACACTTCAGTAGATTTAGCTAATCGTGTTTGACTGCTTTTCAGGACGGCCAAGCATTGTCGCGGTGATGAGAACAGCATGCATGTGTGGGAGCGGATCCATATTGTAGTTCTAGGGCAAATTCCAGCTGGACCATTTATCAGGGCTCACTGGTCTATGTTTACGATTCTCGCCTCGGGTGCGAGAGGTCCAAATCCTGGACGAGCCCACTCACAACTGAAAAGGTTTGCGTTTCAAAGTATTTAGCAAGTATGTCTCACGGACAACAAAAAAGGCTGCAGACAAACATCTGCAAAGGGTTGTAGCTTTAAAGGTTTTGGGGGATCTGGGAAAAAAGATGGCCACGTCTCCTCACAGCCGATCTTCCTGGATGAACACCCAATGGCATAACAAAAGCTGATACACTAAGTAACTTCATTTACTTGAGTAATTCGTGTTTGATTAATTGACATGAAAATCATGAATTTTCCCACTGACATGGCCATAAGAAATGGTTCCATGGTGTAACGGTCAGCACCCTGGGCTTTGAATCCAGTGATCCAAGTTCAAGTCTTGGTGGAACCTGTTTTTTTTGCAATATCAGCCTGTGTTCCTGCTCTTGGAGGTTCATTCCTTGAGCCCTCAGGGCAGACCTACGCAAACAAGCTCCAGAATGGCGTTTCCGTTTCGTATGTTTTAAATACTGCAGCCTGAAGACTTTGATTTTCATGAAAAATCCACATGATGCTCTTCTTGTCAGTTCGGTAGACTCAAATTACCATTGACCTCAGAATGTCATCGGCTAGTTCCCCTCCAATGATCAGGCCTCCTCCGGACAAGACGATGATTCATATCTCCTCTCAATAATCTCGGGATGTTTTGCTTTCCAAAGCTTTTTACAAGTACAAGTACAAATGTCTGTCCTGCATTGTAAACCCAAAGAAAGAACCTCCTCTCGCTATAACTGGATGCGGCTGGATGGATACCTACCAATCGCTCACACAATAACTAATTTCCTCAGCCAGTCATGTCTGAGTTATTTTCATGTACGTCATGAATTGCCAGAGTGGCCAGGAGACATCGTACAACTAACCACAAGATGTCATTGGGGAATTGTCTCTTTTTTTTTTAAGTCAGGGGGAGATAATTGTGCAGTTACTTCCTGGTGACTGCCGTGCCTTTAATTGGGTTTTGCCAAAATTATGCATCGTGTATAACAGTCTTTAATGCACGTCTATGCTAATAGGAGCTACAGAGTTGGATGCTGCATCAGACAGACCCCGCCGTGTTAGCACTATCACTGGTTTAGACGGTCACAGTTGTGTTTTTATACTAACAGCGCAACTATACGCAGTGTCTGTGCGGTTCCTGTCTCGTACCCGAGCTAGCCAAAAGATACGCCGATTAGCCAGGACCTTATGACAGCTCACATGGACAAAACTGATTATCCGGTTACCATGACATCGGTCAATACCTATCAAAAGTGGTTCATTGAACCGGCAACAGGGTCATGGGGGGCCAAAACCGATTGATGCATGAGGCACGCAGGCTGGCCCGTGTGGTCCGATTCAACAGACCAGCTACTGTAGCTCAAATTGCTGAAAAAGTAACTGCTGGTTCTGATAGAAAGGAGTCAGAACACACAGTCATGGCAGTTTGTTGTGTGTGGGATCAGTCAGGGTGCCCATGCTGACCCCTGCCCACTGCCGGAAGCACCAACAATGGACACGGGAGCGTCAGAACTGGACCACGGAGCAACGAAGGAGCTGGCCTGGTCTGATGGATCACATCTCTCTAACATCATGTACACAGCTGGGTGCATGTGTATCGCTTATCTGGGGAACACATGGCACCAGGATGCATTATGGGGAGAAAGCAAGCCAGCAGAGGCAGTGTGATGCTTTGGGCAACGTTCTGCTGGGGAACCTTGGGTCCTGCCATGTGGATGTTCCTCTGACACGTAGCAGCTACCTCAGCATTGTTGCAGACCATGTCCACCCTTCCATGGAAACGGTATTCCCTGATGGCAGCGGCCTCTTGCAGCAGGATGACGCTCCCTGCCACAAAGCAACAACGGTTTGACGAGCACCGCCAGCTCAAGATGTTGGCTCGGGCCCCCCTAAGTTCCTCAGATCTCAAACCAATCAAGCATCCGTGTGACGTTCTGGACAAGCAAGGAGTCCAGGCCTCGATGAGTCAGGGCTGTTTCGTCAGCAAAATAGGTTAATATAGGTTAGGGCAAGTGGTCATAATGTTATGGCTCATTTTGTGGACTCTTCGTTTTTGGCTCAACAGCTGGAGTGTCACAACATCTATATTTCATTGTAACGCAGATGTCCCTTTAGGACCCAACCCAGTACACAGGCACCGTGGTGAGTGACATACAGCCCAAAGCTGCGGGACAGACCTGCAGTGGGCAGCGACGGTCGCATTAATCTCATCCAGCATGCGGGGGGAAAAACAAAAAACAAAAAAAAAAACATGGTGATGTGAACCTGTCAGCCAGCCAGCCTGTCAGATTGCTAAACATGCCCATGGCTTTTATTAACAACCACATGATAAAATACCATCATTATGACACAGACCAAATTGCTGCTGGAACAGTCAACGGTAGTCAGAGACTGCCTGCGTTCGTTCAGTATTAACAATAATAATAATAATAATAATAATAAAAAAGACAAGTAACAATCACATGAAAAAGATACAGTAACAGTATGAGGACATCTTAAATTGGGTTATTGGAATGGAGAAATGAATGTTTTCTGAGTTTGTTGTAAACAACTAATGCCTCACACACATACACACAATTTCTTATTAAGAACAAGTGACAGCGTCCTTGCGGGTTCTCTACAGTTTTACAGCACTTCAAAAAAAAAAAAATTCAAAGTGAGGTAAAGAATCTCAAGCGGAAATAAAGCTGAAGTATCTCAAATTAGTGATTACAATTATAGTTATTGTCTTGGAGGTCAAGAGGAGGGGGGGAAAATGATATTCACAATAAATCTTTACATTAAGACACATCCTGCCACCTTGCATAGCCTTGCATAGTAAGATCCCACCATTATTTATAATAAAATATTAAAACGGGATAATACAGTTTGACATTTTAGCCCATTGTTCTTCATGTGAAGGAAACTGGGTTTACGTCATCAAAAACAAAACAAAAAAAAACAGGCACAGCGGTTTAAATTCCGTGCGGCTACCAAGAGGTGGAGGAGGAGCTAAAAACAAAGCGTTCATTTAAAAAAAAAAAAAAAAAAAAAATCCTGAGTTAAATGACATTATCAGTCACACAGTCGCTGCATGACCTGAAACCCCAGTAATGGCGGTCGTCTCTTCGGTGAGTTTATTTTTCTTTTTTTTCTTTTTCCTCCCCCCCATTTTGTTTTGCATTTGTAACAGAGTGCTTATAGACGGAGCTGGAGGCAGGAGACGGAGCCACGGGCCGGAGCCACGGGCCGGAGCCACGGGCCGGAGCCACGGGCCGGAGCGCCAGACGAACGCGGCGTGGCTTCTTCTTCGCATTAAGCGGCTGCCTTCGCCCTTTGCGTCATCGGTAAAATACGCGCAAACCGGTGCAACAGAGGTGATGTTTGTTGCCTAATTTCTAAGGCACTTGTGAATCCAAACAGAACACACACACACACACACACGTCAAACGAGCTGCCGTTTCGAGAGATATGAAAGTCGAACTGTCTCACAACCCGTCCGCCGCAGTTCAGACCCGTCTCCAGCTCAGCCCCGACCCCCGAGCCCCCCGCCCAACTCCCTCAGATGTTTTCAGCCTCTCTCTGGGGAACCTCCCTGATGCTTTCGTGGATGGTTCCACGGGCCGCCGGGCGCCGCCGGATGCTCCGGCCGGATGAGATGAGGTCGGCGTAGCCTCGGGAGTGCGAGAAGGCGTAGGCCGAGCGGCGGGAGCGCCGGCCCCGCTGGAAGGCCGACGGCTTTTTCTTCTCCTCCTCCGCCATCTCCATCTCGTACCTCTTCCTGTTCCTCTGAACCTGGAGAGTAACAAGGAGAAAATATCGGTCATTTTGTCCACAGCTCCGTTTGATCAGGTAACAACTATGTCACAGAAATAAAAAGAAAACCCGACGGCATGGGCAGGTCATATTCAAAAGTTTGAAGCTTTTTTAGCAAAAATAGCTAAAAAAAACAAAACATTTTGCTCTGCAATTTGATTAAAAAAAAAAAAACTTATAAAGATGTCCATCAATTTTAAATAAATTACATGAAACTGTTAGATTCTTTGCTAAACTTAGCATTTTAACATTGTTATTTATTATGGTAATTCTGATCTGCAAAAGTTTTGTTAGATAATCTCTCTAAATCTGAACTGTACTTGGTTGCAACCAAACTTCTATGGAAGCCCATTTCTCCAACTCAGAAAAAAAATCATTTAATACTTTGTTTTGTTGTTGAGATATTTAGTACAAAGTAGTTAATCTCCAATTATGACGTGGTGTTTATCATCCCAACAATCCCTGTCCATCTCTCCCTGTCGTGTGCATCTTCAGCATCCCTCATGATTTACGGCGATGCCCTCTCCATCTCCATCTGGCCTCGAGAGGTGCGCGAACAGGCCCGGCCAGTGACCGCAATCGTCCGGTTTCATCAATCACGACTCATGACCGTCCTCGTCACCCCTGTGCACACCACACTGACGTTTACGAGCAGCACGACTGTTCGTTTTAACGGGCGCAGTGGCACGGCGGCGCGGCAGCGTCAGGCGAGGCCAAAATGAGGTTCAGGGCAACGACGGCATTTACAAGCCGCTTGAAGGAGCTAACAAAAAGCAGAGTGGCTGAAGCTGGTGAGAGAGCAGAGCCAGCATCCTCTGCTGTGTACCTCCCGAGGATGTGGTGCATTATAAAGGTCTTGGAAAACATGTAATGGACATGAGTGACACGCAGATGAGTTTTATTTAGTTGCCTGCGTTTTGCTTGTTCAAAAATAGCTCTGGTACACTTTAATTGTTTGAGTTATTATAATTATAATTCTTAGAAAGACGGTAAATCAGCCAAAAGTGGAGCGAGCAGGTGAGACTTTTACTGTAAATAACTGGGATCTGCCGCGAAAACAGCAGCCGGCGCGTCTCCTCTGGTGCTTTGCCTCCGAACCGTCCAACCTGAGCCGCTTGCCTAATAAAGTCATTCCCCGATACCGCTCACGTCTCAGCATCTGCAACTACGCCGCCTTGAGCTCTGCCTTCTGTCCCTTTTGTCGGCATCGCCGCCTCTAAACCACCACCAGCGAGTGTTGACGCCGCGACGCTTCCCTCAATCTCTTCCTTTCACGCTTGTTGGTTCCCCTTTGTAAGAAATCACTCCAACCAGCCGGCACTCTCTTCTTCACACTCGGTTGCTAATCCGCCTTTGTCCCCGGCCCCCCCCCCCTCGTCCTCGCCAGCCCGCTGTCCCTCCTGAGTATTTCATTCTGCTCTACTATCTGACTATAATTCTATGCCGGCTCTACTCAAATTGCTTCTTATTTTTACATTCAGATCACAATGTCATCTGCGAACGTCGTAGTCTCACTCAAACCCCTTTCAGACACACACGGTTCTGGCCTTGTTCTGGAGTCTCAGAAGCTTGGTGCTCTCTGGCAAACCAGCCCGCGTTCACTCCAGTTTAAGCGAAACCAAATTAGGAGGTCATTACTTCGCCTTACTCAGTCGGAAGTAAACAACACCGACTGGTTAGATCAGTTGCTAGGCAGCGAAACAGCATGGCGACGTCTAGATTTTAGGTAAAGTTACTTTATCCAGTGTTTGATCAAGCTAAATCATCTTATCTAAGCTTTATTTTCAATGTGCGGTATGATGACGGTATCATTTTGGAGACCCTGACAGGTAGTGCGTCTTTGGTTGTGGCAGTGGTGGCGTCTCTGACCCGTCACGCTGTCCAGTAGCTCGAAAGGTGGGCAAAAGTGGAGTGGGACCTGGCGATATACGTCCAATTCTTTCTTGCTGTATTCTGTCTTCAGTTCAACTATTTTTGATTCCAGCTGAGAACCAACTTTTCAGGTTTTTCTAACCATCTTTTTTTCCCCCCCGGTTTGAATGTGCAGACCAGCTGAAAATCAGGTTCGGGAACCAGAATTGGCACTGAGTCCTGCCGGTGTGAAAAGGGCTGAGAGATGCCTGCCCGATACCATCAGCCAACCTGTCCATCACCAATCCAAAACAACAAAACGGGCTCAGGGCCAATGGTTGGTACAACTCCACCTCCCACCTGAAACCAACCGTCAGCCCCACCACACACCTCGCCGCTGTCACACTTCCTCCTACGTAGGATTCCTCCAAATTCACAAATAGGCAACGTAACTCCCTCTGACCTCCATCCATCCATCCCCATCAGCATTCTCAAAGCTCAGTGCGCAGCTGCTCACTTATCATCTTAACTGGGCTTCCACTTCTCTCCCGTGACTTCATGCTTCGCCTCATGAACCTACTTCAACGACTCTGCACAACAACTGGAGAGCAGTATTCAAAGTTGAAGTAATAATCCTCCATAAAATTTCTCAACTCTCAGGGAGGAGTCCATCAATCATAAAATAGTAATTCTTGGCATATAGAAGACGTTTTTGGGCAGTGTTTTTTATTTTAAATAAAAATCCAGCTATAAGTGAGGTCATAAAGTAAAGAATCTGGCAGGTACTGCAGGATATTTCCAACTGTAAAGAAGTTACACCAGCAGGCTGGTAGCTTGACTCCAAGGGGTCTCACCTTGTCTCCCACTGAGGGCCATATGGTTTTATGGAGGAACTGGATGCAGATGATGGGCAGCAGGCTGATGCCTACTGTCAGGATGATGGTTAACCACAGGTAAGGCTGACGCAGAGCGTTGGACGCCGCCCCTGCGGACACAGAGTGGAGCAGAGGTTGAGGTGGTGTTTAACCATGTCAGGTCTTCCCACAGACAACACACTTTTCACGTGATGAGCTTGATAACTAGCCGCTTAGGGTTTTGGTGAGACTGACCGGTGAAGGTGAAGATGGAGGGAAAGATGACGTGGATTCCAGCGCTGTGGATGTCAAACATGATGCCGAAGTAGATGGCTATGCTTCCCAGAACTGCAAAACAGTTGACAAAGGTCCAGTAGGAGGTGTCCAGAGAGATCTAAAAATAAAAAAAGAACATATATTTGCAATAAAAACAGATTAAAGGAAAAAAAAAAAGTTTGGACAGGTTGGACAAAATCTTGTTGCACACGGTGACTGTATCCTTTCCATTCTGGATTATTTATTCTGTTTAATAATAAACGCTAACAGCTTTTTTTCATTTAATCAGTCACAAATAACCATCAGCCTCTTTATGTCAAATCAGTTGTCTTAAGTCAAAGCAGAATCTTGAATCTCAAGTGCATTGCGGTAACGGTAAATAATGAATGTCACCAACATGTTATATTTCTGACATGGCTACCAGGAATCTGTCCTCCTTATGCTAGACTCACCTGCAGGTTAACAATAAAAATCAGCGACGAGGCGGTGACAACGGCGAAGGACTGGTAGTCTGAGGGAGCCTCTCCGTCTTGCCCCATGGTCTGCAGGAACGCGCCGTAGGGGATGAAGAAGATGATGAGCGAGACGAAGATGCCGTGGAACAGGCTGATGAAGAAGTTCTGGTAGTTGAACATCGTCCCCTTCTGGCCAGGCAGGTAGAGTTTGGGAAATTTGAGGCTCAGTTTGTCATTGACGTCCTGCAGGGACGGAGGACCAGATGAAGGAAGGGGTCAGTTCAGACAGTTTCATTAATTAGTAGAGGTGAATGTGATGCGGTTCATGACGTGGTACACTCTCAAAGGCAGTATCTCAGTAAAAGCTCAAGTGCACATTATTTTTAGGGGTTGATCAGCGACAGGAAACGGAATAAAACAGTGACGAGAAGTGCTAAACGCCTTAAAACCTGAGCACATCGTACATTAGCACAATTGAAACTGTGCCAGTTACTTTGCCATAAACCCGGGGCGAGTAAGAATGCCGCACTGACATATCCGACTGACATCCTGTCTGAAACGTCACTGACGAAACAACAGCGTGCCAGCAGTGTGGAGGAGCTTCACCTGGTCAAGAAGTCCAACCAGTAGGACGGGTAAGCTGCTGTAGCAGAGGTTGTAGAGAGTGATGAACCAGTTTTCGTAGGCGATCTGCAGACAGGAAAACAGTGCAGTGTCACCGGTGGAGAGCGTCAACCAACGGGAGTAAATATCGGCTTTGTCGGGTTCGACAAAGACTCCGAGCTTCTGGGAGATGAAACGCTGATGCAAGAATACGCATTTTTTTTTTTGGAATCCTCTCACTTAGTTGGAATCTATGAATTGCTCCGCGATGATGACCAAAGCTGAGCACGTACGAGGTGGAACAGTGCAGAGAATCCCTGAAAGTTATATCGAATTGTGATAGCAGGCAAGCTTCGGATATAGTATTCAGGGTCTAAGATGAAGTCGGCCTCGCTTCACAATGAATTTCTGGCCTCCTAAAAGAAACACTGACGCATAGTAATGTGTTACTGGTGTAGAACCATCACAGTCGAAAAGAACTGAGGACTTAAAAAAAAAAAGTGATGATTAAAGCAACAGTCGCCGCAAAGCAACCAATAAAACATGAATTGGTAAGATGAGGTGCAACAGAGACCTCAAGACACAGTATTTTCAGAAATATCAGGATGTAACACTCACTTTACCATAAAAATAGGTTTCAAGTGATGCTGTCCACTTGGATCAGGTGGTAAATTCTAAATATTTGTCAAAATTAGGCCTTCGATCTCACGGTGAAATGATGAACGCGCTGCTGACCTGCGAGGAGTACCCGCTGAAGAAAGAGTACCAGAAGTGGACCAGCGTGAAGGCGAAGTTCTTGAAGAAGAAGAAACGGAGGAACTTGCACATGCGGATGTAGGACCAGCGCCCGTGCACGAGCAAGAGGCGCTGCAGGTAACGGAACTGGGCGAAGGCGTAGTCGCTGGACATGACGGCCTGCATCCCCTCCTGGCCGCTGATGCCCACGCCGATGTCTGCGGCTGGGGAGACGGCAGACGGGCAGAGAACCCTGATTCAGTACCGCTAGACGGAAGAAGGACCTACGCTTGAGGCGAGTCGGAGCCACTCCCGCGCTTACTCTTGATCATGTTGACGTCATTGGCGCCGTCCCCGATGGACAGCGTCACGGCCTTCTTGTACTTCTTCACCAGGCTGACCACGTTGGCCTTCTGCTTGGGCGTGACCCGGCAGCAGATGACCGCCTCGCACTCGCAGGCCATGTCCACAAAGTCGATCTGGGGGGGGAGAGGGAGAGGCGTCTCGCCGTCACCGCCGTCCGTTAGAAAAAGCGCCCGGTCGCGTCCCACCGCTGTCAGCGGGGTTTGGTCGCACCTGTCTCATCTCCTTTTCCCAGTCGTTCATCGGTTGTCCGTCCTGAGGGCTGCTGGGAGGCGGTCGCTTTCCCAGGCGGCGAAGGCGCAGGCGGCGGCGTTTCTTCTTCTTTTCATACAGAATCTCGTTCTGAGAAAAAATAAATAAATGAGCACAAAACTTTAGCATTGCCATGGAGCAAAAAGCCAATTTTAAGTATGGAACGGGTTTAAATTCTATAAAGATCTAAATGCTAAAAACAAGTAATGCACCACTATTGAAAGCAGTGTGCGACTTCACGAGCAGAACTCACCAGCCATCCTCCGGTGATGATGAGAGCGTTTTTGCCCGGCTCGGTGAAGAAGGGCTCGATGGGCCTCTTTCTGCTTCGCTGGTACGTCTGGGGCTGAACTCTCCTGTGGGCCTGACGAACCCTCAGCTTCTCACTGGAGAGGAGAACGGCAGAGGAACTCAACCCAATGACAGCGGCGCAGTGAGCATGGAGGGACGCAAGTGGAAAAGCCTGAGACGGCCCTTCGATTACTTTATCAAACCCTTAGATAGAAAGATGAGAAACAAACGCTGGACGAGGACCAGCGAGTACATGTACTACAACGGCTGCCTCCCGGGAATCAAGGCGCCACAACCAGACGAGACAGACTGTCACTAGTTTAATATTATTAGTACCAAGTATGGATGGAAACCTGGCTTAGGACAAGTGAAAACAACACAAGTTTCGAAAAATATCAAGGGATTATTCACATGCACGGCGCCTAGCTTGAATTTAGCATGTTACTTCCCATTAGTCAAACAAAACATGGTGGTGCCTCATGCTCTGAGTGCGCCAAATTGATGGCTAGAATTTAGTTTTCACTTAATTACTGAAGACATTGTTGAGTTAAACAACTGGGCGTCTCACAAGTACTCAGTTAAGTGACAGAAAAGAGGCACATGCACGTTTTACAGGGCTTTCAAGGACTCGATTGGGCCGCATTTGGGGACCTGCTAAATCGACTCACTTGACGTCTTCTCCGTAGTGGATCTGCATGTCGTCTGTCAGGAGTGAACAGGAATATCCGATGTTCTCTGCCGTCTCTGGGAAGAGGACAAAATAGTTAGAAGGATCGAGCACAGGCCTCTTGACTCCTCTCCTCCGGGGAGGAAGCTCAGCATGGGTGATGTCCAGGAGTTTCAGACTGTCATTGGTTGCAAACGATTTCATCCAAGTATCAAAAATCTTGGAAAAACCAGACAGAGGAACCAAAATGTTCCTCTGTCCCTGTGGTTCCGAAATCGGAGAGCCTGTCTCCTTCAGGAAGACTAAATATAGGCATATATAAACTTCCGGTTGTAATGGCATCTGTAAATTTGTTACATCCAGCATATGGCACTAATCTAATAAAAAAAAGTCTAATATAAAATAAATATGCATGTAAATGATATACAGCTCTGCTCTACCAGCAAGCTAGCTGAGAAACGAGGAGGGCTGCAGGCGCTAGGCAATCAGGTCCTGCCCAGTGGAAACGCTGATGTTACACCGTCATGACGGACATCACTGCCGTCAAATGGGGCCAAGCCATCACTTTTTTCCCCCCTACACTGTGCGAGTGATCACACATCTGTTTGGTTTCACAGGAAGTTGTCACACGATGTTTTATTGTCAGGATGATATCTTAATTGATAAATATATCCAAGTTTAACCATGACAACTTCCTCAAAGCTGCATACACGAGTGACATGTTAAAGAAACTCACTGAGCTAAATCTGCAGATGCAGAGCACCAACACACACCTTCCACAGTCAGCAAGTAAATGCATTATTCACAAGAAAATTAGTCAGGTGGAAGCAGTGAGTAAAGGATAGACAGGAATATAGACTTTTGAGAGCCTTACATCATTCATTGAGGTCAAGATCCTCTGCATGAAATCTCATATCTCTGCCCTACAACATTTCTATTTAATTTGATGATCAAAACTATCTAATAAAAAGGGACAACAATCAAGAACCACCAAATTACTTCCGAGCCTCTGAAATTGCAGGGGCTATGGATAAAAACTGGTTGTAAATCATAAACTGTTACAGAAATCCTTTTGGTAACTTTCCAGATATGTATGGACCAAACTGTGTGAATCCACAAAAGGCCAAAAATGGCATAAGCCAAAAGACATTCCAGTTTATGAAACGGTGTTCACATACATCTACACAAAATGTTCCTTTTGGAAATCACAGTCCACCTGGGTAAACATAGACCAGCATCATATTTCACAATGCAAAGCAGCCTATGAATGATGTGAAAATGAATCTGAACAACACACGTCGGTATGCTAGCAAGGAGCCTGAAAACCACAGACGACAGTGCGTCGCCAAGCATGTCTCGTCAGGTGTCGCCGAGTTAGGGTTCCCATGATTGAGGCCTGCGGTGTCGGAGGTGATGGTACCTTTCTTATCCCCGGTCAGAACCCAGATCTTAATGTCGGCCTTGGCCAGTTTGGCGATGGTCTCTGGCACTCCGTCCTGCAGCTTGTCCTCGATGGCTGTCGCCCCAATTAGCTAGACAGATGGACATTAATGGTTAGACAGGGAGGAGGCTAAATATATATCTTTTTACATTTGACAGATTCATATAAAAACTACTGCCAGATTTCCGCTGCCAAGCACAGGTGTCAAACCAATTTCAGCTACATTTATGAGTGTCCAGTCCAACCTCTTAAGATCCTCTTAAGCACAATTCGCAATCTAATTCTTATGAAGATTTCAACTGGACCCCAGAACACGCACGGCATCCTGTGCTTAGCGTCACCCGAGGCGACTGCGGTGAGTTTAAAGAAATACAGTCGGAGCGTTTTCTCCAGAGGTCTGTGCTCTAGGTAAGCGAGATTGATGATGAGTGGAATAATCCGTGTTTTGGGTGGAAGTCTGCTGACTGTGGAAGAAAGCGCGCGCCAGAAACAGCTCAGCTTAGCAGAATAAACATGAGCCTTCCTGCCACACTTTTAATTGGCGCGGTATGACGAGCAGTTTTACGACGGCTAACGTCCTCACACCAGATATTTATGTGCCGCTGACAATCGAGAAGCTGACTGAGAAAATGGGTTTTGAAAAGCAGAGACTTATTGAGAGGTCCTAAAAGTGTTATGGATGAAATAACCAGAAAAAAAAGAAAAAGAACAAATCGGTGATGGCAAACCTCAATAATAGATATTAAATGGACTTTGACCTGGACTTTGTCAAACTGGCTAGTATCTTACCATCAGATTATTCTCGATGAGCTCGTACACGCGATCGAGGGCGGCGTCTCGGTCGACCATGGCAACCTGGGCTTCTTTGTGCTGCCGGGACCAGGCGTTGTACTCCTCCGTGCTGATGTCTTTGTAGCACAGGCACAGCGTCCGCAAGGTCTCGTTGGCAAACATCTGCAGCACACGACGCGTTTTTGGGCAAAGAGATTCAAGAAACATCTCCAACGCTGCCCTGTCAGCCTTTTCACCGCACGAAACAGTAACGACGGACAGGGGCTGAGGTGAGAGCGAGGTGGGCGCGGGGGTGAACTCACGTCCAGAGCGGTCTGGGTGGTGTCCTTGTGTCTGGAGTTGGGGGAGAGTCGCTCGTAGACGACGGTGTCGGCTCCTTTGCAGTAGAGACGGATGCGGCCATCAGGAAACTTCACTGGAGGAGGGAGGAGGCGGGTTAGACATCGGGTGGCGGCGCCTGTCCTTTATTCATTTTGCACGTAAAAACAATCGTCTGGCCTCACACAATCTGTTCAAAAAACATCTAATAACCAGTTCATCAATAGTCAGACATGCCATCATTAATGTCATCAGTCTATGTGCCCTGTCCTTACGTTACCGTCCTACTGCTTCTGTCTTTGCCATCTTGTCGTCTCAATATGCGGTTATATCTTTGAATATTTATTTGAATATGTAATTAATGGCTGGTACTTTTATCATTTTATTCTGTGTCTGCCTACTGGATTTGTCACCAGTCTTTTATGTAGACTTTTATTGTCTTCGTCATTTGTATATCTTGCCGTTTTTGTTTTTTTTTCCTGACTGCGGATGAAAAACAGCCGTTTGGCCAGCTCCGGTGCATTTGCAGAAATGTTTATTAATGTACAACGTCCCTGCCAAAACAACCAATGAATAACCATCAATAATAATCATGAGCTCAGGCAAGAGTAAGCGTTGCATCCGATGGGGCCGTTTGCAGCGGCGGGGTAATAAACATTAATGCGTCGCTGCAGTGAGTCAAAACCTTTCTAGAGTCACGAAAGTAATTTGGACAAAAGGAAATTATAGGCTGATTCAAACAAAAAAAACAACAATTTTAGGTTATGTACAACGCGTACTGCACCTTCAAATCCATTCCTGTGGAGGGCGCCGTCTGCATTTTTTTTTTTGTCAAAACAAATGTCCGCTCAAGAGAAACGGGCCCCAAATGCGTAACCGGAACTGACTGACATCCCGACTGAGACCCGGATCTCAAACGGAACTTTACTAACGTCCATTCGGGACAACACCTCGGACTCACTGAGGAGACCACGGCTGACCAATGAGCTCCTGCGGATTGCATCATCGCATATGACGGTTTACTCCACGTTGGAGTGTCGGGTGGATTGGGTCGTGTCAGTGACATTTCCATTGCGGCCTCAGGGTAACCGCACACTTACAGATGATGGACATGCGCTTGCGGTCGGAGTTGAAGTCGAGCAGCGCCAGCATGTGGTAGGTGTTCTCCTGGTCCATCTCCTTGATGGTGATGGTGTCCTGGGTCCGAGACAGGAACACGAAGCCGAAGTTCCTGGCTGCCGTCACCAGCGCGCCCTCGTCAGGGGACGCCGCCTGGTACACCAGCTCGCCTGAATGAGCAGCAAAAAAAACGTTGGAGAAGATGTGGTGCCTCATGCAATGATATGCCCGGGTTTTGTTTTGTTTTTTGCCTTTATCGTGTCATAAAACTGAATCATTTTCATTTTTTTCTCCAGGATCACCTTCTTTGTTCTCCACCATCACTGTGTGGCAGAGGGACAGAAGTTTGAAGAACTCCATGGCCTCTTTGTCCTTCCTGGAACGCACACAGGCGACCAGCGAATGGTCCATGAACTGGAGCTTCTTGTCGGCAAGCTGGTTCCAGCTCCAGTCCACCGGCTGGCGGCAACACGGGAAAATAATTAAATACAAACCCGGAAATATGCACATTTTTGTTGACTAGGTGAGCATTCAAAAACAATTTGCGTGGGAATGAAAGCGATGCAGCATTGAGGTGGAGGTGTAACGGAATTTCAGTGGTTCCAAACATCACATATTGCCGATTTAGAATTCCACAGCCCCAAGACTGACGAGGGCTGCAGGGAGAGAACTCTAATTTGTTTTTTTTTAAGTTCCTACATGGGTCGCTTGTCAGTTTTGGCACTGACACAAAAATGTATTTATTTCTGCAAAGCTTTGACTTTTTTCCTCCTCAAAGCTATCATGAAGATGTCATGTGCAGGTCTTTTGGTTTGGGAATCTCGCGCTCTGAAAGTGTTGAAATCTTGAAACCACAAACTCTTCAGCTTACCTTTGGATCGACAATGAGGCTTAGACATTTTTAACTTTAACTCTTACAATCAAATAGATGAATTCACAAAATTATTCATTATTCCAGCTGTAATATAAAAGACTGACTGGTTGAGCTCCAAAATAAGAGACAGCTTTTTTCGCACAGTGATTTTGTATAAACCTGTAAAAACAAATACGGATGGGTATTTGTCACTTATTAATTCTTGCTTCACCAATATGTTTCTCGTTCATGTGTTTATTGCTTAAAGGGTTCATGCATGGGGGTAGTGGGACTGTGGGATCTGAACCCTTGTTGACAAATTCTAGACCTGGAAAACTGCTTTAATGGGGAATAATTGAAGCAGTCAGTGAAGCTCGCGTGTTCAGATTTTCAACGCAAATCATTTCATCTTGGAGCCGAAGTGCATCGGACACCAACCTTCCCTCGGTCCAGAGACACCCCCTCGGCGGTGGTTGGGTCACCTGCAGAGGAGAAGCAAAGATTATGAACGGCAAGGAAAGTACATGCA
This sequence comes from Dactylopterus volitans, assembly GCA_901007715.1. NCBI lineage: Eukaryota > Metazoa > Chordata > Actinopteri > Syngnathiformes > Dactylopteridae > Dactylopterus > Dactylopterus volitans. Next base: position 4,419 of record CAAKHG010042932.1, on the reverse strand, counting down.
CATGTGCTCGTGTGTGTGTGTGTGTGTGTGTCTCTGTTTGCTTTCTTTTACTTTGCTCATCAAGTCCAGGTCAATTACAGCCGGGAACGCCAGCTCATTGACGCCGAGTCTGATATTTTTAGGCTGCCATTTTCTGTGGTCGTTTTTAACTTGTCCAAAGCGTCTAAGTGCCATGAAAAGTGCTCTATAAATAAAACAGTATCGATGTAATTATATTTAGTGTTATTATGGTTGTCTTTAATGGGGTATTATTTCCGTTTTGACTCATGTACTAAAAATAATGGCCTGGTTATGTTTTCCTCGAAACCCAGGAAACCCCTACATCATCATTCCATTCTGCTGGCTGACAAAACACAGACGTCACACACGTTCTTGAATGGTTGACACTTAAAACTATTCTACAAAACTTGCATTAGCTCCCCCGTTAGCTTTGCATTAATCAAATGTACTGCTGCTTTTTAAAGGGTACTCATTATTTATTCCTTATGTGCCCTCCGTTTAATATCCTCCTCAAAGCTTGACCGCTCCTCTATTACCATTCTAATCTCATCTTAACCGCTTTGTAAAGACTTCAAAAGTGTCATTCATGATTCATTTTCCTTGCGTTTGCTTCTCTGTGATCTTGCCACAGACTCAAACACCAGCTGCAGATGTGTACTCACGACAACTGTGAACCGCTGCTCTGCTCTCATTGACACCGATCAGCCGTAACATTATGACCACCTGATTTATATCGTCCAGGTCCCCCTTTTTGACCCGAGGCCTGGACTCCACTGGACCTCTAAAGGTTTGCTGTGGTACCTGTCACCAAAATGTTAGCGGTGGATATTTTAGGTCCTGTGATCTGCAAAGTGGGACCTCCAAGGATCGGAGATGATCCAGGGAATTTGGAGACCAAATCAGGCAGCTGCATACACGACAACATGCCACGGCTGTGTATTCTGACACCTTTCCATCAGAACCAGCATCAACCTTTTTGGCCATCTGAGCTACAGTAGCTTGTGTGCCGGCTCGACCTTCGCCCTCCATGTGCATCAATGAGCATTGACCATTGAGCTAGTTCACCGCTTTTCTTTCCTCGAACCACCTTTGATCCGGGCTGCAGCTATCAGTTATTTCAGTAATCAAGTATTCTATCAATTATTCCATCGATTAATTGAGTAATTGGATAAGAAATACTTATGCTTTGTTGAAGAGCAACAGTAAACAGAATAGAAAAGGCTCTCTGGAAATGAACAACTACCTGGTTTCCTTTTTAAAAATCCCATTTTTATTGCAGTTTTAGTGCTTAAAGTTAATGGAGATGCACCAACAAATAAAAATTTAAATACATAAATAAAAGCAAAACTCTCGTTTAGTAAAATCATAATTAACCCCAGCAGAGAGGCATCTTTTAGTCAGTTTTGCTGATGATAATATCTGGCTGCTACTGATACAAAAAGGAAATAAAAATCAATGTTTTTTTGGTCAGTGAAATGGTGAAAAACATTGATCAATGTTCCCCAAAGCCCAAGAAGACGTCCTCAAACCAACAGTCCACAACCCAAAGATTTTTACTGCCTCAGACTTGAGAAATCAAAAAAAAATAAAAAAAAAATTCATATATAAGAAGCTGGAAATGAGGATTTGGACTTTTTCTTCTTCACTCAAAAACGATTAGTCGATTAACAAAATAGTTGGCGATTAATTCAGTATTACTCATCGACTAATCGTGGCCACCCTACCTTTAATAAGTCCTGACCACTGCAGACCAGGAACACCCCACAAGAGCTGCGGTTCTGGAGATGTTCTGGCCCAGTCGTCCAGACATCATCACAATTTCACCCTTGTCAAAGTGGCTCAAATCCTCACGCTTGACAATTTTCCTGCTTTTAACCCATCAACTTTGTGGACAACATGTTCACTTGCTGCCTAGTGTATCCCATGGTAACCAGATAATCTGTGTTATTCACTTCACCTGTCAGTGGTCATAATATTATGGCTGACCGGTGAATATTCCACTGCTTGCCAAAACTGTAATCCAGCTTCACCGCAGGGACCATCGAAAGCTCATTTTTGATGCATCTGACAGCGCCAACCCAGCAGTTACTGCATGACTGTTAAAATATCGGTAATCTTCGTGTCCCGCAGCGTTTGCTCACAGTTGTCATGGCACGTGAAGGGCAGCAGATGTCGCTCTCCAACTTCCAGTTTCCCCTTCCAGTATTTGTTGTTTTTTCCCTCGTCAGTTTGAGATTGGCCAACACAGGCAGCGTTTAATCCCACATATATTTGCTAAGGTCACACCCTCCCATTTACATCACTATTAGCCATGTCACCATAAGCCACCCGAGCTCAAGGATAAAGGCTTATATTTTAAATGGATTCTTTTTCTTTAAACCTAAACTAAGCTTATAGTTAACCCACACAGGGCTGGAGGTATTTCAACAGGACGTGTCGCCTGTTGCCGCGCAGACAAACCGGCACGTCCGACTGTTGATTCTAATCTTGTTTATTGGCGGCAATCAGAGCGATAGCGCCACTGGACAGTGATTGTTCCGCCGGCAGCTGGTAGAACCTGTCGATTCAGCTGCCAGCAGGAAGTCTGGAGACCGGATTCGTGTTTTTCACGGACTCGCCTCGCCTCTGCGGCGAGAGCCGAGACCCATCCACGTTTCTCTCAGCTACCATTTGATTGGTAAAATCTTTTTACTGCTGGCGGCAAACGACTAAAAATGCTTTATCATATTTTGACAATAAGTAATCGTAATTTATCATTTTGTCATCTGATCTTGTGACTTCTTTTTGGATTTAATCTGTTTTTATATGTTTGAAAACTTCCTATTAGAAAATAGTTACTGTCAATGGCTCCTATACGTTCAGGCCTTTTTAGGATCAATCCACGCTTTGCAATCCCATAATACGCAATGCAGTGCAGTGAGGCGGGGGCGTTACCGTAGCTGTGTCCTCCAATGGTGCACTTCTTGAACTGCATGACGTTCTGCGTCAGCGTTCCCGTCTTGTCCGAGAAGATGTACTCGATCTGGCCGAGCTGCTCGTTGAGGGTGGTGGTCCGGGCCTGGGCAGAGGTGGGGAAGCGAGAGAGAGAGCCCTTCAGAAACCATGGCAACGCTCGAGCCGCTGAGCTGCGGCGCGTTCAAATATATATATGCAGTGAAGACGGAATATGCAGTGAAGACGGAAGGATTTAAATAATTCCTTATGTTCTTGGTTTACGCTGTTAAAAAACGCATCCTATTAAACATTTGCGTGAAATAACGCAATACATTTCTGTATAATCTCTGTAAAATAAAAAGTAATATCATGTAATCTCATAATATATAATGAGTTATGTAGCATAGCACAGCATCCTTGAGCCCAAGGAAGGAAGTGCGATGTTTCCCGATTTCCATAGCAACACGCAAATCGCGGGTCTTTTTCGACAAGTAAACTTTCAGTACTCTAAATTAACCCAATTCTCAGTTTACGTCACAGTGTTAACAATTGGCCCGGGTTCTACGTCCATCTGGGACTGCTGGGTTTGCGGTGTGATGGGGTGCGTTCGTGGCCGGCCCGGCCGCAGAGAAGCGGCGCGGTCGCGTACCTTGGCTGGCGTGTCTTTTTCTGGGAAATACATCTGCAGGTCCCAGTTGATGAACTTGCTCTGGCCCAGACGAATCACCTCCACGCTGAGCACAGAGCACACAGGTGGTCATGTTTTATATCCTCTCATCGGAGGACGGCAAAGGTCTCTTCACATTTGATTGTAAAAGTTTGGATAAATATTCAGATTTGTTAATGGCAACTATGCAATAGGAACTATCAATAACTGGCTGATTAGCAATTACATTTATCGCCCAAACAGAGGTTTACCAAACTGTCGGTTGCGGAGCACAACAATTGTCTGTTGTGCCCCCTTTTAGATTTAGAATAAATTAGATAATTAAATAGAAATGTTGTTGTAGGGCAATGCGAGTTTTCATGCACAGGATCTTGCCCTAAAAATGAATTCCAGAGGAGAAAAGGGAAACTGCCTGTCATGTCTATTTTCCCCCCAGAATTATTAAAAAATAGCCATGACCCACGGTTATATTGTAAAGAGAATTATTTTTAGTGCATTAACAGCATATCGTGATGTTTATCGTTATTGTGATATGAAATCATCCATATCGTCATAGATTTTGTCCACATTGCCCAGCCCCACTACGTCGATTTAATTGATTAAACACTCTTAATATTCAGCTTTATCATAAATAATTGAACATACAGTCACTAACTCAGTTACTTTTCTTGAGAAGTAACTATAACTATAACACCTTACTTTTGCAAAGTAAGGTGCCCTTGTGTTTGACCTTCTACCATCCTGACCGCTATGACCTTCAATGAAAAACAAGTCTTTGCAGTTTCTGGTGGCGAGCGGCAGCGGCGGCGCGTCTGCTG